>MARA01000069.1:0-123464 GCA_001792895.1 Lentinus brumalis | reverse complement strand
ACGCTGGGACTCACCAGGAACCACCACGAGCGACAACGCTCGCAGCCCGCCGGCAAGCGACCTGAGGGCATTGCTTGTCCCTGAAGCGCTCCATGTTCAGGACCAGGGGCGCAGGCGTGTGAACACGCGCGGCAAGAGGCCACTGTTTGCCTGCTGGGCGCTGCACATGAGCAGCCGGAGGTCCTGTGCGTCGAAAACCACGTCGCGTTCATTCTGCTTCCCTGTCACCGCCTGCAGCTGCCCGAGAACATCCCCACGGTGTCGCCTCAATCGTGAGCAACAGCGACCCCGCCCGGGGCTGAAGGGCATATCGGCTGGTACGGTTGATCGCGTTGAGCATCACCTGCGTGGCCTCGTGGCGTTGCCGTTCAGCTACGAGCACCGGCTTGAGGATCCCGATCTGGTTCGACACTTGTGGGCGGGTCAGCGCAACTTGAAGTGCCGCGATTGAGGGAGACAACGTACATTGAACGCGACCCCTCATATTGCAGCCCCGTGGAGAACATCGGCCAGGCAATATCCAGCGCCGTCTCCGGTTCTAGATGCGCAAGCGCAGAGCATCGATTCCGGCAGACTCCGCTATGTGCGCCACGAGCTTCTCGAGTCCTATGTCTTCTAATCCATCTGTTATTGACTGCACGCAGAAGTCAGGTGTGCCGCTTTCGCAGGACAGCGCAAGTGAGGCACACACCTCGACGACCTGCTCGCAGACCTCCTCTGCGTTCTTCTGGCAGGCGAGCAGTCGCGCCGCGAACTTTACTCCTTCGACACCTCCCAGGCGCGGGTGTAGTGCTCCAGGGCATGGTCGGGCTCCAGGTCGCCCAGGAGACACCAGAGCTTGGCCTCCCGGGCCGCGTCGATGGCAGTGCGCCGCTTGTCGGAAATCACCTTGCCCTGGAGGATAACCGCGTCGGCCTCGGCCTTGCGTCCCTCGAGCAGGTCGCGGACGACGGCGATGCCCTTGTCCGCCCGCTCGATGCTCGCCCAGCACTTGACCGCCTCCTCCCACATCTCGAGCCGCTCGAATATCTCCAGCGCGGACTTGACGACGCCCAGCGTGAGGTAGCGCAGCGCAAGCTCCCTCTCCATCTCCCACCGGCTCGGGAGCAGAATTTCGTGGATGTACAGCAGCCGCTCCGCCGTCGAGTCCGCAGTCGGCATCTGGTCGACGAGGGCCTGCAGCTGGAGCACGACCGCTCGACGGTGCGTGTGCGAGTCGATTCCAGGCGGGAGCGCAGGAGGAGCGCCATCGTGTGCACAGACCAGTTGCGTGGATGCGAAACGACCCGGGCGACGTACGGCGCCATCTGCTCGGCCGTCAGGCCATTCGCGGGGACGTGTTTTTGACGTTGAGGCAGAGGGCGAGGAGGATGGACTGGTCGAGCGGGTGCAGTGCGGGCTGCGACGCAGGGTCGATGTGGCCGAGCCGTGACCCGGGCGGCGGCCTGCGGGGCGGATGCTGATGAAGACGTGAACGCCGTCTGCTCGAGTAGTGTTGCGAGGAAGATGGTCCCGCAGCGACGTGCCGTGATCGTTCAGTAAGAGAAGATCTGGGTTGAGGACGATCTGTGATGGATGCATCGTCAGTAAGGAGCAGCAGCAGCGTACTACGCGCTGCAGGAATCACGTACCGTGTAGAGGATGTGGCAGCCCGCGAGCACGGCAAGCGGGAAGATGACGGCCCACGTGGAGCCGTCTATTCTCCCCTGGACGGGGACGAGGGGGTGCTGAGGATGACCATCGCCGCGACGAGGATCCGAAGCGCTTGAAGATCTTGGGCACCTCCTTGAAGAAGTTGGAACGTTCGACTTCCTTCTTGGTCGCACCCCACGTCATGTTGTACGAGAAGAGATGCGCCAGGATCGCTTGCGACACTGGGATGGAAAGGCCACCGAAAAGGAAGAAGCTGCGCCTCCGTCAGACGATCCAATAACGAACCGAGCAAGTTGAACGAGGAATACTCACAAGAACGGAACCCACATGAGGTTCTCCCAGAGGGCAACAAGGATCGACTTTTCGCCCAGACGATATTCGAGCAGCGTGAACCCGACGTTGCCGGAGCCATAGAAGACGACCGTGGTCGTAAGCCAGATCTCCAAACTGTGCATGTAGAAGCCGTCGACGGGGAACTGGAAGCCGAGCATGACGTAGTTCACGATTGAGATCATGATGGCCGCCGCGATACCGTCTGCAAGCAAACACCGATGAGCTCGTGGTGGAAAGCACTCAGGCGCGACGGGACTTACAGTACGAGAACATGTACGCCATCATGGAGAACTTGTAGTGGAGAGGAGCACCGGACCAGATGAACTTGTGGATCTGGTGCGCGATGGGGCCCTTGCGCCACCACTGAGCGAGAGGGTTAACAGGAGCTCGTTACAGCCTGCACACGTAGAGTGAACACACGCTTCTGGCAATCACCAGGAATAGATACTCACCGTATGCATATTTCTGCCAGCGGTTGAGTTCGTCGTCGGCCGTGAGCGAGACACCCTCCTTGAAGCCACCCTTCGAGTACGTCGCCATGACGTCCAACTCGTGCTGGATGATCGCGACCGTCGGGCACTCGGCCATCTCGCGCGCGGCGTCGCGCAGGCAGTCCTCGGGCACGATCGCGTCCGAGTCGACGAGGAGCACGGCGATCTCGCCCACGCGGCACGCGGCCGTTCGGGATCGTTCGTGACTCTGTTTCGACAGCGTGAGTGTGAGTAGATCCCACAACCCCGGACCACTGCACGACGCACCTGGAGGTACGCCTGGCCAGCACCAAGCACCTTGCGCGCGATGAGGGCTTGTCTGCAGGCTGAGTTCCATTGCGCCTCGGAAAGATCAAGAGATACTCACGGAAGATCGACTTCCACGACGCCGCGAGTGGAGTCCAGCTCTGAGGCAAAGGCCGGGGTACAACAGAGAGTACAACATAGATCGGGGCCGAGGGTATGGTTGCACAAGAAGAAGGGAGGGAGGAGAACGGGGACGGTTTGTAGTCTCCGACGAACGTTGAAAATCACTGAACGTTGGAAATCACTTACAGCGAGGCGAGTATCTCCTTCAGAGTGGCCCTGGGCGGGCTGTTCGAGCGTTTGCGGTTCGCTGGCCAAGTCACATCAATTCAATTGTACTTGAGAGTCTTTGCAGATGACTCACGCGTGTCAGACATGGTGGTGGTCTTTTATATGTCTCAGGCCAAGCGCAGGCGACCGTTCAACAAAATAAAGTTTGCTCGGTCGCGTGATCACGTGAGTGCGTATGGCGCGAGCGCGGCCAAGCCTCAAAATATATATATACGCACCATCTGCTCGGGAAATCACCAGGAGCACATCCTCGCCGTGACTGCCCCTCCGGGGGGTTGTGTACCAACTGCAAGAGGGCACCGAAGGCATTTCGCCCCATCTCCCGATGATATCCAGGTAGGTGCAGGTAGGTCATGCTTGCTTTGCGTTCACGCCTTGCCCACCAATTTGATCTGGGTTCCACCAATTGTGCATTTTATCGTGTGCGTGTTGCCTATGTACATGTTATACATCTGAGTCGTGCCTTCCTGGAGTGGCTGATATCAAAGCTAAGTTCAAGAGGGAGCTAGGTGGACTCGTGCGCATACCAGACTCCTGCGTGAGTCACAACACCGGCTGCAGTCACAGCGAGCAGACCCAGCAACGGCGTGCGCCAGGATCCCTGGAGTGCGAGTGCGAGGGCTGAGTGCATGTCCGAGTGCGAGTGCGAGTGGCGAGTGCGAGTGCGAGTCCGAGTCCGAGTCCGAGTGCGAGTGCGAGTGCGAGTCCGAGTCCGAGTGCGACTCCGAGGGCCGAGTGCGTGTCCGAGGCCGAGTGTGAGGCTGAGTGCGTGTCCGAGCCTTGCAAGTGTGTGTACGAGTGCGAGTGCGGTCTTCTGTGCAAGTGCAAGTCTTCTGTATGAGTGGGAGTCTGGAGGGCTATTCATTAAGGAGAAGGAGTTAGCAGCAGCCCTAGGAGAATGCAAGCCACGCCGTCAAACCATTGCAAAGCACGCACCTTAACCCTTAGGTAACCTTGCGCTTGGACGGCTGGCCACGTTTCTTGTCCTTTGGCTGATGGAGTGACAAGTGTGGGTCAGTATAACTTCAGTCATACGCGGAGGCATCATGTGTTACCTCAGGAAAGTCAGAATCGGCGAGCACGGTTGTTGTGCCAGCATGCCCCCCACGACCGCGACCGCGGCCGCGTCCTCCACGACCGCGTCCAGCTCCGCTGCCCCTGCCAGCACCACTGGCCTGTCCCTCACCACTGTCATTTCCGACGAGAACCTCTGTGATCTCGTTCTCCTTCCCTGCATCGTCGATATTGAGGACTTCAGCATTGGCATTGGCGTCCTTCGGCTTTGATATGGTTTCGACCTGGATGTTCCGGGTGCGCCGTGCTGATGACGGGCCTTGCAGGATTACCTTAGTATGCAGGCGAGTCACTCGCTGTTCTTCAGTGGCGCTCGGGTGGGGAGGACAACCGGTGTAAGGGCCATCGCCGCTGCAGCAGCCTGCTGGGTCTCGCGGCGTTCCTGTGAAAATGGCAAGCACCGAAGTTTGATGGGTTAGGTCTGAAAACTGCTACGAAACTGCCAGATGGCCTGCTTACCTTCAACTGCGTAAACCTGCGTTGGTGCGCGGCGATGACCTTGTAAACCGTAGCACGCTGAGCTTCCATCTCTTCATCATCCTCATCCAGACCCTGGTCATTGTCGAGCTGGAACTGAGCATAGCCATAGTCAGAACTGGCGGTCATGCGTGCCCAGGCTTGAGATATCGTCATGCCAGTGCCAGCGTGGTCTTCGGCGATGAGGCGCGCAGCCATGTCGCCGACAAGATAGATATGGCGGAAAGCAGCCTCAGAGTAGGGAGCGTAGTTCTTGGCATGTAGCTCAAGCTCCCAAGGTGGGAGAATGCACTTGATGACGCTGTACATGATAGCCTCGCCTTGCTCGCCATAACTGTGATGGAGTTCAGCATAGGACTGACCACAGGTGACTGAACGATTACTTACTAGCCGACGCGAATAGCTTCATAGATAGGCATCAACCCCTCGGAGGCTGCGCTTGTCGCGTACATGTCCGCTACCTCCCCGTGCGGCAAGATGGACGACACAACCCACCAGAGCGGCGAGAGCTCAGGATTCTCCGCCACCGCTAGCACTATCGGAGCGTAGTTGACCACGCGTTGTGCAAGCTCCACCGGGTCGAACTTGCTGGGCCATTTGTTCTTGACGGCCTCCGTAATCTTCTGGATGAGCGTAATCGCCCTGCAGATGGCATTGTTGACCTCCCAGACCTTGGCCGCCGGGACCTTACCCTTCTTACTGAGCATCTTCCCGCGCTGCTCGAGTAGCGACACCAGAGCCTTGGAAGGCGACCCTGGAATGTCGTCCTTGCACCCTTCGACGGGACAAGTGGTAAGGTGGAGGTTGGTTTGATTAGCACCGTCCGCGATCTGATCGTTAAGGTCAGCCATGAGCTCCTCGTACGAGTCCGCGTGGTTGGACATTTGAAAGGGAGAGCGAGGCGGATGGGTGCGGGACGGGCCTGGGGAGGGGTTTCGAAGCGGAGACGGCTGCCCAAGTTTATGTTAGCTGCTGCAAGATCGGCCTCTAGATGGACAGAACTCACGAAGCCTTCAGGCAAGTGCGCGGTCAAGGGCGGGGGAGTGGTAGTGGGGAAATCAGCGTGTGATTGACGAGCAATACTTCCTGCGGGCAAGCGTATTTTTAGGGACGGCTTCTTAGACTTTGAGAGGGCCTCATCGTCAGACGACTCGTCCTCTGGCTGAAAGCTGTCGTCAGGTTGGGAGCATCCTCGGGCTCCGAGCTGTGCTGGTGCTCGCGCTCGGAGTGCAGCTCCTCTGCTGCCGCTGCGAAACTGTCAGCGGGAGAGATGACCAGACTGTTATACAACTCACCGGTGCGGGAGGTCCTTGCCCTCTTCGATGCGGGCGCCTTGATGTTGAGCTTCTCAGCTGCGGCCTTCTTCGCTGCAGGCTTCTTCGCAGCAGACTTCTGTGAGTGAGGCTTCTTCGCTGCGGGTTTGTGGCGAGCATGGTCCTTGGCCCACTGAGCGGCGGTACGCAGGATGTCTGCGCCCTGACCGTCAGCGTCTTGATCTGCGCCCTCAGTGTTGGCCTCGTTGTTCTGGTCTTCATCGTCATCGTCCTCGGTCTGATCCGCCGCCGGAACAGTCTTGCCCTTCTTATGCTTGGCAGAGGCACGAGAACCTCCAGCGTCAGGCTCAGCTTCACCGTCCTCCGTGCCCGACTCGTCCTCCGTGCCCGACTCGTCGCTACTGGACTCCTCTTCAAAGTGAGTGTTCTTGCGCAGTGCGTCAAAGTCGGGCGCACCCTCCTCGTCTTCTTCGGCAGATCCGTCATGTCGCCGTCACCTCCCTTTCCCTCGCGCTTGCGCTTCAACGCCTTCAAGTAGGCCTTGTGGTCCTTGTTGTTGTTCAGATACTGCTGAGTCAACTTGCGCACCGGCCATGTGTCCACATAGCCAGCCAGCCACGGATAGCGCTTGACCATCTGCAAGCGTGTGTAAGTCAACGGTAACTGAGATGTATGCGCAGCTGCGCGACATGGAAGAGACCTACAAGGTTGCATATAACCATAAGACTGGACTGGGTCTGCCCGGTGTAGGTGAGTTCCATGTTCAGATACTGGCCGGCCAACTGATGAATGTGATGCTGCAGGGCAGGTGGTCAGTAACATGGCTATATGCACTGCTATACCGTTGATAACACTTACAATGACCCTCAGATACATGCTGTTCTTCTTAGGACACTCCTCGTGAGTCCCATTGACTCCTGGATGTTCCAGCCACCAACTTCCGGGCTTCGTCCGCACGGACCTTTGGGCTGAGGGATTAATTGGTCCGGAGGCATCTTGAGGTTCTTGCGCTTCTTTGCCGCTGCAGTCTTCTTCTTCTTTCCCTTGTCTCTCTTGTTGTGGCCGCCCATGGATGGTGAAACCAGCAGTATTTGTGTGGTAGTAGTGGAAGCGGACAAGAAGGCTCAGGCAGGCGCTGAGCGCGCGCGGACTTGCCACAATTGGATGCAGGCGCTCCGGCACTCAAGCACGGACTTGCAACACTGGAACGCAAGTGCTCTGTCACTTTAAACAAATCCATTGATACTGTGGGTAGGTAAGGCATTGTGAACAGAACCTTTCTGCAAACTAAGAGCTTTGCTGACATATACCCTATAGCTTGCACGCAACCTCCATGGCACGTCCAAAGCGTGCAACCCGCCCCAAGCCACAAAAACCCAAAAAACGGCACTGTCATTGCACGGAAGCTTGTGGGCGCAAGCTATCTAGGACAGCGAGACATCAGCATCGCCGGAGAGTACAGAACGCAGGTGCAGATGTATATGCTGCCTCAAGCACTGCATCCGAAGATGAAGGCCCGTATAACTCCTCCGACGAACATGGCGTTGGGCCAATGGGCGGTAGGCCAGCTTGTTGTAATTTGTGAGATAACTAGCTAATTTGTGTGATCTATCAGGCATGGCCGTGGCAGAACCTAGCGGTCAACTGAATGAGAACATGCCGCGCCATGACCATGCTATTGCTGAGCCCGAGGATCAAGATGTCCAGGATGCAGAGGAAGAGTGGCGACCCGGGGAAGACCACTACAACCAAGACCATCAACACCATGACCATGCCGAAGGTGAGGAACCTGCTGGAGCATGGGAGAATCTACCCGAAGACGATCGTGTCCTACAAGCCGATGACGAGGACAACAACCCATCCCCCTCCCCATCCCCTTCCCCTTCCCCTTCACCACCTCCACAGAATGTCCCAGAGCAGATGAAGTACCAAGATCACTGGCAGAATAATGCAGCAGAGCTGTCCCGTCTGGTTGAGGTGGTCGGTGAAGAGTTGCTCCAACAGCTCGATGCGGAGGCCACAGCAGAAATGCACGATGCCCGTAAGAGCACCTTTCTGAACTATCTCATCTGAAGGACACTGATGTACTACATTCCCAGGTAACTTGAACATTACGGAGGAAGAGCGCGACAACGTCTGCGCCTTTCGATTGCGGTTTCTTGCCAATGTCCCTCGCGCAACCTACAATGAGTTTCGCCATGCGTTCAGGCGCAAACTTGCGCTGAACTCCGACTGGGTCATCCTGCACCGAGTAGCTGCTTTGTCTGGGGTGCAGGCAAAGTGGTATGAGTGCTGTATCAACTCGTGCATCTGCTACGTTGATATATACTCAGAGGCCGTCGAATGTCCAGAGTGCTCTGAGCCTCGGTTGAGTCCATCCCGCCACCCCCGGCGGTACTTCTGCTACATTCCTCTGATTCCCCGCCTTTGCGCTCTCTTCCAATGCATACGCCTCATCCAACTCATGCAGTACCGCTCAAAATTCCAGCACAATCCAGAGCTCATCCTCGACGTGT
Source organism: Lentinus brumalis (assembly GCA_001792895.1). Lineage (NCBI taxonomy): Eukaryota > Fungi > Basidiomycota > Agaricomycetes > Polyporales > Polyporaceae > Lentinus > Lentinus brumalis. Next base: position 115,049 of record MARA01000069.1, on the reverse strand, counting down.
TCAGTTCCGAGCACTACCAGAACTTGAAGGGGTCTCGTGTGGTGGTGGACGGCGAGGAGCTCAATCATCATCACTTTTCGGATCCGCGCGACATCGCTCTTGCGCTATGCACCGACGCCTTCCTGCTATTTCAACGCCATCGCTCTGGTCCCTCTGCAACACCTCTGCTCTTGCTCAACTACAATCTCCCGCCTCAGATTCGCACGCACCTGGAGAACTTGATTTGTCTTGGAGTCATTGGTGGTCCGGGCCAGCCAAAGCGGATCTGGACATATCTGGTACCCTTTGAAGAGGAGCTTGCCCAGCTCGCCCACGGCGTTCCAACCTTTGATGCCCTGAGCCGGTCATTCTTTGAGCTGCGTACCTATTGCATTCTGTGTCTAGGGGACATCATCGCCATACAGAAGATGCTGAACATTCGTGGGGTGAATGCATGGACTCCGTGCCGGTCATGTCGCATACACGGGATCCTGATGCCGGGAAAGACCAACTACTACATCCCCCTCAACTTACCCCAACAGCGTGGAGAGCAGCGGAAACGCTGGGATCCCGCAAGCCTCCCTCTTCGTACCCACGATGACATCCTGGTTCAGCTTGACAGTATGGCTGCAGCACCCACCGCTGCTCACCGTCGCCGCCTCGGTCAACATCACGGCTTCCGCCACGATGATCCTCACTGTATAGGCCCAGTTATTGGCCGCCGCGTACAGTCCACACTGGACTATGCCCGCTCCTTTCCATGGGATTGGATGCATCTGTTCTGCGAGAACAACATCCCGAATCTGGTGGCCATGTGGATGGGGCGATTCAGCGACTTGCGGCGCGATGAAGGGACGGGCCACTTCATTATCCCCGGCGCTATCTGGGAGGAGATTGCGAAGGAGACGAAAGCAGCGGTCAAGGACCTTCCAGCCGCTTTCGTAGGCTCCATTCCAGACATCATCATGCAACGCGACAAGTTCACCGCAGATACTTGGGCCTTCTGGTTCATTTACATTGCGCCCATCGTCCTCCGCGGCCGCTTCCAGCACGAGAAGTACTATACTCACATGTGCGACCTTGTCAGCATCATGAGACGAACGCTCCAGTTCGAGGTCACCCGCACAGAAGTGGAGCAGCTCCGCCGGGACATAATCTCTTGGGTGGAGCGATACGAGGAGTACTACTATCAGTACAATCCCCAACGCCTCTCCGCCTGCCTCATGGTTGTACACGGTCTTTTGCACATTGTGGACGACATCCTCTACGCCGGCCCGGTATGGACGACCTGGACGTTTTTCATGGAACGTTTCTGTGGTAGCCTCAAGAGAGCCTTGCGTTCACGTTCTCATCCTTGGGCAAACCTGGACCGCCGAGCTCTCAACATTGCGCACGCACACCAGCTCCTGGTGAAGTACGACTTCGAGGATGAGCTTCTGCCTAGCCGCAAAGATCCTGACCGTGCTTCTGAAAACGAGACGATGATTCCTGGCTGTAAGTGTCTACTGGTGCAGATATACTAGTGTACTGACATGCAGACCTTCCAGATCCTCTAATCTACCTGCGCCGTCCTTGCCTGGCGAAATACGAGCCGTCAGATCCCATACGCCGCATCATTGCCCAATATCTCACAGGTCGCATCGGAGGCAAGCTCAGCATAGTCCAGAAGGCCTTGCCACGCTTCATTCCAGCCTGGGGAAAGATCCGCATTGGCGGCGGAGGCGACAAGATCCGAGCCATGGTGGCAGAAAACCAACGGATGGGAGTTCCTGAGCGTAACTCATCCTACATTCGGGTGAGTTCAAGCGGCATCATCTGTCAGGCTGTATAGCTTACCAGCCCACAATAACCATGCACAGTACTCCATCCTGACAAGCACCCAGAATGGCGAACATGTGCAACTGCCTCAGTATGGCCGACTCTTGGCCATTCTCGAGCTCTTCCTTGATCCTCTCCGACCGCGCGTCTGGAAGGACCTTGCCGGGTCGACCCTCCTACTCGCCGTTATCACCCCTTGCAAGACCAAAGGAGAAGACGCCACCCAAGTACTCACCATGTACAAGAAGTACACCGCAGACATTGTCATTGATGTCAATGCTGTGGAAGCCGTCGTTGGCCGTGTTCGCTCGCGCAAATCCTGGGGCATCGTCGATCGCAGCAGTGCTCTTGCACGCACTGTATTTTCAACGGAGCATGACGGTGACAGAGGACCAGCAGAAGAGGGGGATGATGAGCCAGACGACCTGCCGCAGGGGTCAGAGGAGGAAGAAGACGCCGAGTAGAACACCAGAGTAGCAGGAAAAATCTGTCGAGGAAAACGAGAGGTAGATCTCAATGAGAGGTTACAGGGCGAGGTGATCGTCTGGTACACTCAGAGCGACCAAGAGCTGGATGGATGCAACAGCACCTGAACTGTGTGCTGCCGCGGCGCCTCCTGACCTTGCAGGCGCCCAGAAGGTCCAGCCTGCAAAGTCTAGTCGCCCTACCACCTACCAGCTGTCCGCCAAACGGTTTGGGAAGAGCTTCTTCGTGTAGAAGCTTGCAGTCCCGCATGCACCTGAACAAGCAGTGATTTAAATTGGCAAATTGCTCCGAGCAATGCTTTGAATTGTATCAAAGAATGGTTATAAGCAGTGCTTTTATAAGCCAAGGTAATCATGGTTGTAAACGGCGCTTAGAAGTGTACAGTTATTACAAGTGTGGCAGTGTTAATTGCTACAAGCAATGGTTTCGGAGTTTCATTGCGGATCACAATGCTTTTAATGCGGTTTACTTCCCGCAGTGCCTACCGACAGTGGAAGGACAGCTCACCGTCTTGTAGTGACGTGGTACGGACCGCTGGTAGTCCTGAGGAAGTCTTCCAATATACGCCCACGACAGTCAGACTACTTCTCGTTATAGCTCCTGACGCACGTATCCTACGGCGTAGCATAGATGCAGGTGCGTATGAAAGAACCGAGTAGTGTAAGGTCGTAACCGGCATTACTTTCTCAGCGTTCACGAGCGCTCGAATTCGGGCGGAGGCGCAACACATTGGGTGCGTTTTCAGTCGCCGCCATTGATGGTCTGGTCACGAGGACGAGCTGGCGTGCACCGACTTCGACACGTCCGTCCGGCGTCATCAACGACCTCCACGACCTCCACGTTAGAGTACGAACTACCACGACCCCGCAACCATGAACTTTGAGGACGTCGAGGAGCGCGATGGTGAGTATATTGGATATGTCTAGAACGAAACCTCTGATCGTATCTATTTCTAGGCGTTCGTCTGTCGTGGAACGTCTGGCCATCGTCCAGGATAGAGGCTACGCGAACGGTCGTCCCTATCTCAGCTCTTTACTCTCCTCTCAAACAACGCGAAGACCTCCCGGAGATTCTCTATGAGCCCGTGACATGCAAACCCCCGTGTCGTGCTGTTCTGAACCCTTACTGGTACGTGCCGATTGGCTCTGCCAGGGTACCTCTAGTTCATGCGTATGCAGCCAAATCGACATCCGCGGCAAGCTATGGATCTGCCCGTTTTGTTTGCAGCGTAACGCATTCCCTCCCCACTACAAAGACATATCAAACACAAATCTCCCTTCCGAACTGCTCCCCAAGTTCACCACCATCGAATACACGCTCTCGCGCGGTGCCGCCGTCCCTCCCATCTTCTTGTTCGTGGTGGACACTTGTCTCGAGGAGGAAGACTTGAAAGCTCTGCGGGACGCGCTAGTCGTGAGCTTGAGCTTGATTCCGCCATACGCTCTGGTGGGCTTGATCACATACGGTACCATGGTATGTTCGTCATCTTCTACACCGTCAACAACATGCATATACGCAGCCGTCAGACGCAAGTTCATGAGCTGGGGTACGCCGAATGTAGCAAGTCGTATGTTTTCCGTGGCGGGAAGGAGTACTCGCCGAAGCAGATCCAGGACATGCTCGGACTTAGCTCGCAAAACCGCGCCGCTCCCCGCCCAGGTCAACCCATGCCTCAAGTCTTCGGAGCCGCACGATTCCTCATGCCCGCGCAGCAGTGCGAGTTCCAACTCACGGGTATCTTGGAGGCCTTGACGCGTGATCCTTGGCCAGTCGCGAATGACAAGCGTCCCTTGCGTTGCACTGGAGTTGCGGTCAGCGTGGCAGTCGGGCTCCTTGAGGTGCGTTGTATCTCTTCGGCCCATCTTCCGCGCATTCATACATCTTCTCGCAGACCACTTTCCCGAACACCGGCGCGCGTATCATGGTGTTCTCAGGTGGTCCGGCAACCGAAGGTCCTGGTATGGTTGTGAGCAACGAGCTCAAGGAGCCCATCCGGTCACATCATGACATCGACCGTGACAGCGCGAAGCACTTCAAGCGCGCTTCCAAGGTGTGTATATGCGTCTTAGCTGACGATACATTGGCTGAGCTTGGCGCAGTTCTACGAGGGACTTGCGAAGAGGGCATCCAACAACGGGCATGTCATTGATCTGTTCGCCGGTTGCTTGGACCAAGTCGGACTGCTCGAGATGAAGTCCATGCCGAACTCGACGAATGGTGCCATCGTCCTGTCCGACTCGTTCGCGACGTCTATCTTCAAGCAGAGCTTCCTTCGCATGTTCAACAAGGACCAGGCCGGATTCTTGGAAATGGGCTTCAACGCCACCTTCGACGTCCAGGTAGGTTGTCGATCGCAGTCATTCGTGAGATATCGGTGTTCACATATCTTGCAGACGACCAAGGAACTCAAGGTTTCCGGAATGATTGGTCACGGTATCTCTGCGGCCAAAAAGTCTCCGTGTGTGGGCGAGACCGAAATTGGTATAGGCCAAACCTCAGCATGGAAGATCAACTCCGTCGCGCCTCGGACAGCTGCTGCTGTCTACTTCGAAGTCGTCACACCCGCGGGTCAGCCCCTGCAGCCTGGCTCGCGCGGTCTCATCCAGTTCGTGACCCACTACCAACATGCGAGCGGCAAGAACAAGCTGCGTGTCACGACGATTGCTCGGAATTTCGCGGAGGCGGGCTCACCCAGTATCGCTGCGTCGTTCGACCAGGAGGCGGCTGCGGTTCTCATGGCCCGTATCGCGGTCTTCAAGGCCGAGATCGATGACTCGCCGGACGTGCTCCGCTGGCTCGATCGCATGTTGATCCGACTATGCCAGAAGTTTGCGGACTACAGGAAGGAGGACCCGACGAGCTTCCGCCTGACGGACAACTTCAGCATCTACCCCAGTTCATGTTCCACCTGCGGAGAAGTCAGTTCTTGCAGGTGTTCAACAACAGTCCCGACGAGACTGCGTTCTACCGGCAAGTCCTCGACTTATGTCCTTCGTTCAGATGCTGACTCTCTGCTCCTCTCAGTCATGTGCTCGACGAGGAGGACGTGAACAACTCGCTGATCATGATTCAGCCGACGCTCATGTCGTACACCTTCGACGTACCACCACAGCCGGTGCTGCTCGACAGCGTCTCCATCAAGCCCGACGTCATCCTCCTCCTCGACACCTTCTTCCACATCCTCATCTTCCACGGCGAGACGATCGCGCAGTGGCGGAAGGCCGGTTACCAGGACCAGGAGGGCTACGAGAACTTCAAGGAGCTGCTCGAGGCGCCGGTCGCGGACGCGCAGGACCTGCTCGTCGACCGCTTCCCGATCCCGCGGTACATCGTCTGCGACCAGGGCGGCAGTCAGGCGCGTTTCCTGCTGTCGAAGCTGAACCCGTCGACGACGCACATGTCCGCGAGCATGTACGGCTCCGCGGCGGGCGCGAGCTCGGGTCAGGCGATCTTCACGGACGATGTGAGCCTGCAGGTATTCATGGAACATCTCAAGCGTTTGGTATGTGTTCTCTGATCGTCCCAGTCAACAAGTGTTGCTCAACATCCACTGTCTAGGCTGTGGGCGCTCAGACGAACTAAGTACCTTAAAAGCGCGGTGTATGGTGCGGACTTCGGATGGTGTGTATTTATGATATTTTCTGCAGACGACCTTGGAACGTAGAGCTGTTTGTGTTGATGGTGATACTATTTCACGTTTTCTCGCCTTTCTGTCATGAGCTTACCGCGCCTGACTTGGGCGACGTACGTCGTAAGTTGTGATACAGCGCCTTTGCCCGTTCCCAAGTACACTTCACGATATTTATTAGCCGACTTAGCTGTTATTAGCAGAATTCTAGCGCCGGCAATATCGCCACGCCCCCTCACCCGTTCTCTCTCAAATTTGAAGCGATCGTACCTGCACATGTAATCGCCGTGCCCATAAACTCGTGAAGCAAACGGACATGATTCGAGCGAGAACAAAAGGTGTGACTGAAACTTGACTTTGGGGAGACCATAAGCGCCTCTCTTAGGCCTCTTACTTATTGGCCGGCCGTTAGCCCAGCCTGGACTATCGCATTCCAAGTTTCACCCGCCGGTTTTCTGGCGGGTGCACGATGTGTGGCACTGGCAGCGACCCTGTCTATTTCGCCGTGTTCCTGGGATCCGCTGTCTTGGAACCGCCGTCTAACAGCCTCCGTGTGGCGCTGTGGCGATTGGCTGATTTCCAGAAGAGTTCCAAATCTGCTCCGAACTTATAAAGAGGCCTACCTCAGCATGAGACAAGGCAGGCAGCGACCAGCAAACAACATACATACACCACGCTCTGCGAACTTACGCACTTCCGCCGCGAGCATGTCTCATACCGCACACAGCATCAACGTCAACCCCGGCTCATTCCTCCGTCCCTGGTCTCCGGCACCAAACAGGAGGTGGTCCCGTCCCAGCTGGTGTCCCGCGATGTCGCTGGAGGCACACAATATGTCACGATGCTTCATTCGGATTATGTCGGTGCGTTGAACGCCATTCCTAAGTCCAGCTTGTCCAATTACTGACCCTCACGTAGATCTGAAGTGGCGCGCGCAAGCATGGGATTCGTTCGTGTCAAACTGTCCAAGTGACGTCCCCGACAGGCTTCCCCCAGTGCAGGAGGGTGCCACGACTAGTGTTAGACGTTCACGGCGTGTTGCGCCTCATCTACGTGGCGTAGCACCGAGAACGAAGATTGCGGCGAGTCCTCACCTCCTCCCTGCGGGCTCGCTCGGGTTACTGATTCGCCGTTCACATATAGTGCAGCGAGTGCCATGCCGCACGAAGGGCATGTGACGTTGTGCGTCCCTGCTACCAGTGCCAGAAGAAGGGGCTCGTGTGCACGCCGCGCTCCCCCACGAAGACCAGGAGCGCTTCGACCGTCGCGGTGGCCCCCTCCGGAGGATGTGGCGCAGTCGGTGAACCCCCTGAAGTGCAAGGTAAACTCGATGCGCAAAACGACGTGGAGTACCTAGCTTACGACGTACTACGTACAGGCCCAGTGGCTGCCGTGGCGGACAATGGCGAGCAGGGCCCCTGCCACGGCACTGCTAGCGCCATTGTCGGCGGCTTCGACCCGACCCAGTTCTGGCCATACCAGCCGTTCGACATGCATGGTGGGATGATCGGCGCACCCTCCGCGGCAACTGCGCCTACGGCATGGTCCGGAATGCAGTATGCTGTAGACGCTTGATGAGAAGACCGAATAAGGCTCTGTATTTTCTGCAATCGCTCTGTCTGACCTGTTCTCGTGCTCTGTTGTACCATGTCCCCGCTATCGCCCTGCTAGTCACCGCGCTTGTTCTGAACTGTATAGTCTTAAAGGATTGTGAAGTACGTTTACGAATCTGACGTCTGTGACGACCCAATCATGATATTTATCTCCTTCACAATGCATGGCTCGGACGCGCATCGACGTCGCGACGTTAATGATGTCACATGACCGCGTCGAAGCGGATGACGATTTTAGAAGACAGTTACGTGTACATATGCGCCTGATTGTGCCAGATCTAGTCACATCTAGCCCTGGCAGCAAGGAGACCGGCTCTCACACGGCCCGGACGAAGGCACACTTCTCTTGCTACCCATAGATCCTCTTCGAGCGGTGTCCGGCGACGTCCAGGCTGCGTCCAGGACGAACAGCATAGGATGTGCTCAACGTCGATTTGGAACGTCGTCACAAGCGAGAGCGCTGCGATTGAGAGATATTGTCCAGAGGATGTTCGTAGACTGCTGTAACCGCATAATTATGCGCACATGCTGTTGGTTGTGCGCGGCAAGGAGCCATGCAGGCTTTTGTCTCCCCTAGGCGACAGACACTTGGCGAGCAACGTCCGTGTGGGAGGCAATCGGAGCGACGCCTCACGACCTGATGATGTACATGCAAGCTCTCGATGTTATGGCAGGGACCGACTGTCACGGTCGACGCTCGTAGTGATCCTCCCGGCCTCTCCCGCCCTCACGACTGGGAGCATCAGCGGACACGCGTCGCCAGTGCCTCAGTACTCAGTCATCGGCGGCAGTCCGAAAAAGACGTGCAGCCTCAGGACACCATCTCCAACCCGCCGACCGCCGGCCTCGAGGCGCACGTTCGTGCACCCAGAGGCCGGCGTTCGCCGAGGCGAGGGGATCTCTGCAACCGGCAGCGACGATTCGACACGCACAGCTTGAATTTGTAGGGATCTTTCGCCGAGGTTCCGGCGCGGAATCACCTGCGTCCGCCGGCCGAGTGCGCATAGCGGATCTGAGAAACGCCTGCGCAATCCGATGCAAGAGGACGCCGCCCTTATGCTTTTGCTAACCTCGACCTCGACGGTGGAGCACAGTCGCCGTCGAGGACATGAGGGAGAGATTAACTCAGAGATAGATGAGTTGCCCTGGAGTCACAAGACAAAGATGCCGGTATTGGTCTATCGGAGGCAAGAGCGCGGATACGCAGGGACAGAGGCAGAGATAGAGAAGTGGGCGACGGAGTGCGCCGATCACTTATCCTGAAGAGACGTAAAGTAGGACTCACGGGCATCTACTTGATGGAGGCGTGTGTGCAATCTCGCGTCCATCGCAGCTAGCAGTGTGACGAGTGCATTGCGGATAGAGGAAAAGTCGTCGACTGTGGCTAGATGTACGTGCGTGTTGCGAGCAAACGGGTGTGATACGCAGCGGCGGGATTTGCTTGGCGAGACGGATGTTCGAATTTGTAGTGCCCGGAGAAAGTACGGAGACTGCTCCAGGATCTGCGTATGCATGCATGTCTTGCACAGGAAGGCGACATGGCGGCGAGCATCGATGAACGCAAGCGCCAGGGAGCGGTAAGCGCGGCGGTGAGTAGGCGGCGGTCTAGATTGCCTAGATGGGCTTAGGCGACTGCCATTCTGGGCCAATGACGCGCCACACGTGACATCATTCGTCCTCCTTCATTGGGCAGACGGGCGCAGAGATCCAGAGCAGATACCTGTCCCTTGCGCAATACTTAAACACTCTCCCTCCGCCGACTCTTCCACATCCTCCCCTCCCCGCCCCCGCACCCCGCGTAGCCGTCGCCGTCCTCCGAGTCTCTCTCTCTCTCATCCCACGAACACAAACGACCCGTCTCCAGCTGAACGCAACGCTAATCTAGTCGTCACGTCATGGACAGTTTCGCAGAGCCGCACAAACCGCTCGACACGACCATCTCGCTCGAGGATGTCCGCGCACAGGTGTCGAAGCTCGAGACGGACCTGCGCGAGAAGAACATCCCGCTATCGGGGCGCATCATCCACGTATGCCACTATCTGCCCGTCACCTGTGCGTTCTCCCGCCGCCCACGCCCGTCCGACATCCCCAGCCCGCCCGCGACACCGCCCGCTAAGGCGTCCGACATCCCGCCCTCGCCCACCGCCGAGTCCCAGGAGAGTGCACTGCCCGCACAGCAGCAGTCGTCGCAGTGGCAGCTGCATGTCCGCTACGGACACTCGGCGATGGTGAGCGGGATCGACTCGCTCGCGGCGACGCACGAGCAGGTCTTCGTCGGCTGGACGGGCGACATCGAGGCTGGCGGGGCGCCCCCGCTGGCAGCCAAGACGCGTCGTCTGGGTCCGAGTCTGCTAAGATTCCGACGGCGTCCCTTGCGGAAGAGGACAAGAAGGAGCTGGAAGGCCTGCTTGCCGAGTACCGCACGCGCGACGAGCCCAAGGACGGCAAGCCGATCCACTATGTGCCTGTATGGCTCGACGATAAGGAGGCACATGGACACTACGACGGGTACTGCAAGCAAAGTGAGTCCTTCTCCATCTCGCCCGATTCGCTTTTCGTGGCTGGGGGATGAAGGGTGTTTTCCGTATCGGTACCGTCTGTGGTTCTCGACGCAGATCGCTCTGAGCGGACGACCCCTGCGCTGTATTGTCGGGCCGGGCACGGAGGCATCGCGGGCCCAGGAATTCGATGAATTGGGATGATGTCGCTATCGCCAACTTCGCGGGCGTCGTGCGAGGCCGCACAGTGGGAACCTTCTTCCTTGTTACGTGCCGCGTCTATGTGCTGTGCCGGCTCATGTGTGTCGTCATCGAGTGTACGCTGACGTCTGTATTTGCAGCGCTCTGGCCGCTGTTCCACTACCTTTTGTGGCAGGACGTCGCGACCGAGTACGCGTCCGCCGACTCGCACTGGGCGCCCTACGCCGCCGTGAATGCCGCCTTTGCTAAGCGCGTCGCGGAGGTGTACCGGCCCGGAGACCTGATCTGGATCCACGACTACCACCTCCTCCTCGTCCCGTCTCTCCTCCGCCAGGCCCTGCCCGAAGCCGCCGTCGGCCTCTTCGTCCACACGCCCTTCCCGAGCTCCGAGGTCTTCAGATGTCTCCCCCGCCGCAAGGAGATCCTCGACGGCATGCTCGGCGCAAACCTCGTCTGCTTCCAGACATACTCCTACTCCCGCCACTTCACCTCCTCATGCGTCCGCGTATGCGGCTACGAAGTCACCTCGCGCGGAGGTATCGATGTCCAGGGACACGTTACTGCCATCGGATACTGTCCCGTCGGTGTCGACGCGGACCGTGTGGCGAAGGATACGTGAGTGCTTTGTGCGCATGGTCCCGGTCAACTGACTCACTCTTGCATCGCAGGCTGAGACCGGGCATCCAACCCAAGCTCGAAGCGCTCCGCGCACTCTATGAAGGCAAGAAGATCATTGTGGGCCGCGATAAGCTCGATGTTGTCAAGGGCGTCGTTCAGAAGGTAATTCGCACACATTCACCTGTAGCCGAATAACCGGGCTGACGCGGGAACATGTTAGCTCCGTGCCTTCGAGAAGCTGCTCCAGGACTACCCACAGTGGATAGGCAATGTCGTGCTCATCCAGGTCACGTCGCCTGCACTGTCTGATTCCCCCAAGCTCGAGCGTCAGGTGTCGGAGATTGTCGCGCACATCAATGGAGAGTACGGCTCGCTCGACTTTATCCCTGTGCACCACTAGTGAGCTTGTTCGCCCCAGCAATGAAAGATGCGGTAGCTGATTCCGTTTGCAGCCACCAGACGATCAAGAAGGACGAGTTCTATGCTCTGCTGTCCGTGGCTGACCTTGGTGTCATTACGCCCCTGCGTGACGGCATGAACACCACCTCGATGGAATTCGTCATCGCGCAAGAACGCACGAAGAAGAGCCCGCTCATCCTGTCTGAGTTCATGGGTATCTCCAGTAACATGAGCCAGGCGCTCCAGATCAACCCATGGAACTTACGCGTGCGTCCTCCTTATCTTACACGTGTATAGATCGTGCCTGATGCGACTCCGCTATTTGTAGGAGGTTGCTGCCGCCATGCACCGGGGTCTTACCATGTCAGACGATGAAAAGGCCCACCGACACCAGCAGCTGTACAAGACTGTCACCACCCACACCTCGGCTACCTGGGCGGAGATTCTCGCGAAGCAGCTACTCGAGCGTCTCGGCAGCTCGAACATGGCTCGCCAAACGCCCTTCATTCCTAAGGGAGAGCTCGAGCGCCATTACATCAAGGCGAAGAAGCGGCTGTTCCTCTTCGACTACGATGTGCGCCGCCCTCACTGCATCGCGCGCTAAATTTCTTACTGACTATATGCGCTCCAATCTTCTAGGGCACGCTCGCGCCAATTGTAAAGGTGCCAAGTCTAGCTGTCCCTTCGAAGGACACCCTCAAGGCCCTCGAGATTCTCGCATCGGACCCCAAGAACGTCGTCTACATCATCTCAGGACGGGACGGCGAGTTCCTTGAGACGCACCTGGGCCACATCAAGAACCTCGGCATGTCCGCCGAGCACGGCGGGTTCATCCGCGCCCCGGGCGAGAAGACGTGGCGCAACTTCACCGAGTCGCTCGACATGAGCTGGATGAGCGAGGTGCTCGAGATCTTCAAGTACTACACCGAGCGCACGACGGGCAGCCACATCGAGGTCAAGAAGAGCTCCATTACGTGGCACTACCGGTCGGCCGATCCGGAGTGGGGGTAAGTGGGGTTTGATTGACGGCGAACCGGGACGATGGGCTGACTGTATGCGATAGTCTCTTCCAGTGTCACCAGTGCCAGGATCTCCTCGAGAACAACTTGGCACGCAAGCGGCCAATCGAAGGTACGCCCACTCTGATTGTACTAGTAGGCGTGTCGATTGCTTATGAGCATCGCTTTGTAGTCCTCGTCGGGAAGAAGAACCTCGAGGTCCGCCCGATCGCAGTCAACAAGGGCGAGATCGTGAAGCGCATCCTCTACTTCAACCCGGACGCCGAGTTCGTGTTCTGCGCCGGCGACGACAAGACGGACGAGGACATGTTCCGCGCGCTGCTCCTCTTCCCGCAGGGCCCCGCGGACCAGGGGCCGAAACACGTCACGCTCGACCCCCGCTCTCCGTCACGCTCCTCGCGGGCAGCAAGGAGGAGGCGGAGAAGTACAAGCCCGTGGAGCTCGCGATCGAGCGCGACGCGATCTTCACCACGGCGGTGGGCCACTCGAGCAAGCGCACGCTCGCGGTGTGGCACGTCACGACCCCGGAGGAGGTCGTCGAGCACATGCTGCACCTTGTGCGGGATGCGGTTGCGGAGGAGCAGAGGGCGAGTAACCTGTGATTTGGCCTGTGGTTGCGCTTGTGCTGGAACCGGGGATACACGGGGACGAAGACGAACATTGGTAAAGAAGCAGGTTTAGTTGTATCCATACCTCCTCCGTCGGTGGACTCGGGGCTATAGCGGTCCCTCCGGCTGACATCTTGTCGAAGCATCCTGTTATCATTTTCTTGTTGTACCATAGTTGCGATGCGCGTATGTACATAGCTATAGATGACGAGCATGCACTGACCGTCGACGCCCCGACGCCCCGACTCACGACCCTCGCCTCGCCCCGCCCCTTGGTGAATATACATATACATATACATACACAGCTTAATCTTTTGCTCTGAGCTGGGTCCTTTGCAACTTGGGATCTCCACGATCTGTGGCCGTACACGGTAGACGAGCGCGCTGTTCTTCATCACGCGCGTCTTGCAGCTCTGACGGAAGCTAGCGCCAGTCCCATACAGTCCTCATGCAGTGGAGGAGGAAGACAGTCAGTTGCGGGGTGGGGGGTCTCATCTCATGTGCAGGGCCTCACAGGGCCTCCCTGCCTGGGCGACAATCGGGGGCACGAGAACCGTATAGACGCGGCAAGTATACGGTTGTAACGGTCTCTCCAAGATGGCGATGCATACGGGAAAAGAAGAGGCGGCTTGCGCCTCGAGGAGCTGAGAATCTGTTGGGAGCGCGGCAAGAGCGCGTACACTGATCAGGACCGACGCGAGATTGCTGTCATGTCGTTGGACAGTTGCCTCAGCAGCAGAGTACATGGAGGCCTCCCCGAGAGAGTGACTTCCCAGGAGTCCAGAACACGCCTGTCAAATGAGAAAAATAAGAGACCCCGGAAAGTGAATCGGTTGCAGGTTCGGCTGAATTACCAGGGAGAGGTCGGGGACGTGTATTCGGAGTGTTTCGTAACCTGTCTCGGCCACATAAGTACTACGCTAAAGCTCTCCTCTGCATTGAAGTCATGTCTGTTGACGTGAGCACAACACTGGAATGCACGGCGTGGGTGGTGAGCGGGCGATGGTGACGGTGGAAGCAGAAGGCTGAGCGGAAGTGTGGCCACGGTTCGCTCGGGAAAGCGACCTTGACGAAGACCGGGGCGCCAATGGAAGATATCTAGCAATTTTCCCGCATACACATCTCGGACAACTGCCCCCGGTGGGAGGACAATTGGGAGGAGAAGGTGAATGCCAAGTAGATGTACTTATGGACAAAGTGGAAGTGAAGGATGGAGGCGCTCGGTCTCTACTTCTCGCCGCGATGTTTGCCCGTGTTTGACATTGCAGGTGACCCCTCCGCTAGTCTCGGCTCCAGACAATATTATTGAACAGCTCTCTCGCTCGTGCGCTCAAACCCTTCGCTACGCTCAGGAGGAGGAGCGAGGCTCCAACCAATCAGGGATGCTGAACACATCATGAAATTTCGCACGAGAAGAGTTTGAGCGCCGGCGCGAGGTGTGTTTCGGGCTCGGCAAGTGGCATCGTTACCTTGGGGTCACACCGGGTCACCGGGGCGAACCCGGCGTTATCTTCTATAGTAAGCAACAACGGTTTTCGCCTTTTTTGGGCAAACTTGCCTCAAAAGGCAAATTGAGACACCTTTCTCCTTTGTGTGGGCCGTCGAGCGTGCAGTCTATGCTGCAACCTTCACGCACGCTTCATAGAGTGCGAGGAGACGAGTCAGGTTCTGCAAGCTGCATAGCCGTAGCGGAATCTTTGTAGCTTTTATTGCGGTCTCTTTACGGCGCTTATGTATCCGGTCTCGACTCTCCAGTCTCTTTCCGCCCGCGACAGTTCACAGCACGTCCTGTGTGCTAGCTTCTCAGCTTTGCACCTTGACAGTTCAGACGACGGGGCGGGCACGGCGCGCCACAGCGCGCCGTGACCGCCAGAATTTGGTTCGTGATGGAGCTCTAGCGGGTCCTCCGTTCCACTCGCGACGACTCATGGCACATATTGTACTTACCACATCTGCAGCTGTTCACTCGCGCCGTCACGGTGACCGCCCAAATTCGGTTTGTGGCGGACACGGGTATCATCTGCTAGTGAAAAGTAACGTTTCTGTGTCATTGTCGTGTAGTCATGGCCACTCCTTCGCTCTCCTCTGCCTCTGTCCTGCCCTCTAAACCTTTGTGATGGTGAGTGAAAAGGTTAGGAGAGATCCTATACTCAATAGGTGGCCCTCAGTGAAGAACCTGAAGCTCTCTATGGACAGGGAGGCATTAGAGGGGTAGTAGAAGACTCTGGCATGTCGAGTCTCCCTGCTGTCAGGGTGTTTAATAAGCTCAGAGTGATTTCAGGAGGACTTTTGCGAGGTCCCAGCATCATATAATGGTGTAAACCAGGGCACATGTGGCAAGGAGAGGACTCTGCAGCGGGAGCACCCCCGGGGCATGCATATGTGCTGACTACGCGGGCATTACGCTTCGGCGCTTTGTGACCTCTGTCACGATGTCCTTAGCCGAGCCCGAAATGCACCAGACCTTCTGGAAGCGAGGTAGAGCGCCGAAGAAGGGAAGGGGACGAGGCTACCAGGTAGAGCGCCGAAGAAGGAAGGGGACGGCTACCGCGCGAGGCGGAGCGCGAGGCAGACCAAAGACAGCCGGGATTTATAGTCTCAGCCTGCCGTCCCACCACACCGCAGCCCGCCTCCTCTTCTTTGAACACCTCAGATCCCAGCAGATCATGGAGTCTCGGGAGCATGTCCTCCCCTTCAACTCGGCCGCTCAACTGGAGGCTACGTCAGTCATTACTACGCCGATCATGAAGCTTCCAGGGAGCAAGCTCTTGGTAGTCACGACCACACATATCACGAGTGAGTCTTCAGTTCGTTCTTCGTTCCCTTGCCCCTGGTGATGGCAGTGCTGCAACTGCATGCAGGCGTCGTGGACGATCCACTTGCATCAACAATCACGTCTACAAACGAGGAGTACTCGACAGTCGTCATGCAAAACGAGAGCCCTGCGCCTCATCTGGATGGCCTGAACGACCACCCCTCCGGCCCCCTACTACGGACGGCAACACCAGTTGCCAAGCCATCCCGCAAGAGAGTGAAGACTGCGGTATGGACCTATGCCGGTCTGATGCTGGAGCACTGATAGCTGACCCGCGACCGACCCGACGTAGTGCGCCCGGTGCCATGAAGTACGCAAGACATGCGACGCGGTACGTCCGTGCAAACGCTGCCAGAGCGAGGGCGTCGAGTGCAAGGACCGCGCGCGGAAGCCCATGCGGGGACCCAAGGTCGGCGGGAAGAAGGCGACTCGTCGGACTCTACCGAGCGGCACGTCGCAGACAGGTGAGCTAAGTAGTCGCACGATTCGTCGACGAAGCCAGCTGACATCAGTACACAGAACCGGCAGTGATCGCTACGCCAGGACCTGCTACGACCTCCATGGGTGCATCTATGCTTAGCCCTATGGACCCGGCCATGACCGTAGCCAGCGGAGGGCCCGTCGAGGCGTACGTAGCCTATCCCGAGCCGCCGAACGCTTGGCTCGGTCTCAACACAGACCCGCTCCTCGCCCAACTCGGATGGCTGCCTTCAGCTGAGGAAGCCGGCTACCGCGCGCCCTTTCAAAGCTCTGTCATGGTTCATAGCATCTTCCCCGGCGCTGGCGACTTTCAGCCGAGGTCTTGAAAGGAAACGAGATAGTCCGTGTATGTTCTGCGTCCACATAGTGTTCGCTCATCTGCAGAAATCTCGCCTTACGATACCCTCTCTCCGCCTCCGTTACAATCTTTCCCATTGTTCACCACCGTGTCATCCGGTGTCGCTGCTCGTTCCCCGTGCTCTCACCATCGTGCTGTATGTCACATCCGTGTATGCTTTGCTTTCTACACCTCGCTGCTACCCGGGTTATGGATTCTGCATAATGTATAACAGCTCCCAATGATCAATGATACTCGCGGAGACCCTTCTTGCGTCTGGTAGCCCCCAAAGTCTAATCAACGCGTGTAGCCACAGACGCGTCGTAATGAACGCGTCCAATCACGTGATCGTGAGCCCAGCGGACCACCTCCGTTCTCGAAGTTTGACCCGAAAGCAAGACTTAGAGAGCGCAGGGTCTGTCCGCGCACATGTACATTGAGGAGAGTTGTTCTTGGACGGTCACATACATGGCACATCAGAGAGCAAAGGTCTGACAACAGTGCGATGCAAGAAATCGGGCCAGGGAGAGAAGGAGCAACTCCAACGCAAGTACTACGGCCACTCACCGATACCTCCAGCTGGGCACCTCTGCAGCGGGATGACCTAGAAAGCGTAACGCCCTTGCCAGCACCGAGTGCATTCCTCGTGCTTTGCGTTTCCTCGTTGCTCGTCCCGTGAGAAAGAGCCGGGAGTCAGGACAAGGCCCGTCTACCAGTTGCCGAGGACCAGACAGTAAACCAGAACAGCAGGAGCCACGCTGAGAGTAGTCAGAGCAGTACAGATTTGCAGAAGCACAGCTGAGGAAGCGGTTCTTGTTGAAAGAGTGATGTTGGCTTGGAGCAGCAGAAGCGCCCTTGATCAGCTTGTCGTCGACGATTCCCACGACCAAAACATATGAATTGCCTGACACTGGACAGACACGGAGACGAGCGAGCGCATGCCAGGCATATCGTCATTGCACGCATATACACATTTTGAAGCATGTACGATACTGGAGGATGTCGATGAGCAGAAGGGCAAGTACTGCGACAAGAAAGAAGCACAGTATATGTACGAAGTCAGAGAGAGCGAAGAGTCGAGACACGGGACATCGGTGCGGGTGAGATACATATACATACATGATAGACGACCAGGGCTGATGAGCGGGGAGTGTACGTCGCGGAGACAAGAACAGACCACAAACAGTGCCGGAAAGATAGAGGAGCAAGCACGGAGGTGCGATTTTACATCACAACGTCCGCCGCGATAGGGATCGCCTGGCCACCCTTGGCTGCGCCCGGGGTGAACGTGTGCCAGCGGTCGTTGAACCGAACGTCTGCGTGGAACCGTCAGTCTCAGGTCGTCCACCACTGGTGCAAGCATGTACGCACCGAGCGGCCGGCCACCGTACATGTACTGCTGGAATTTGGCTGTTCATTGCGAGCGAACATCATGAGCACAGAGACGACTATGACATGGGTGACGACGTACCGATGGCAGTCTCCGCCTCTTGCACCTGCGCGAACTGGACGACACCGCAGCCCTTCGACCGCGTGCCCTCGTACAGGATCTCCGCAAGCTCGACCTGGCCCGTCGTCTCGAACAGCTCGACCAGGTCCTCGTTGGCCGTCGACCACGGCAACTGTCCGCACGTATCATCAGCACCTCCTCACGCCCTCAAGACCGACGAAACGTGCCACTTACGTTTCGCACCATGATCTGCTGCGACGGCTCCGCCTCGAAACCGCCATAGGCCCCCGCCGCGCCGCCATACGGCGCGTCCGCGTACGCACTCCCTCCGCCGCCGCCGATGCCACGCAAGTTGCCCGGCTGATCCGGCCCCGAGTAGTCCGCGTACAGGTCCTGGCTCGAGAAGTCGCGCCCACTCGCCGGGCCGTGGCCACCTCCACCGCCGCCGCCTGCGAATCCGCCACGGAACCCGCTGCCCCCGCGCAATCCCCCACGGAAGCCTGACCCACGCACGCCGCGAATACCGCCACGCACGCCGCCGCGGTACGAGCCGGGCCCAGTCAGCCCGGCGTAGCGGTCCTCTCGGACTTCGAGTATGCGGCCGTACCACTCGAAGCCGTTGTACATGCCTGTCACGTAAGATACGGTTAGGGGGTCCGCTTAAGGTAAGATAGGGGCGGAGGGCGTACTGATTGCCTGCGCAGCGTCCTTCGCAGTCTCGAAGATGACCGTGCCTGAGCCTTTCGGACGGCCGTCCGCGCCGATGTTGATGTCTGCGCGGATGATGTTGCCAGCGGAGCGGAACAGGTCCTTCAGGTCCTGCCAGCCAGCTTGGTACGGCAACTGCGTCGCGGTGAGTAGATGCGTGACGTGACGGAGATACGGTGGTACATACGTTACCAACGTAGAGCTGGTTGCCTGGGTTGTTTGCGTTGAAGTAGTTGTGGGATGGCGGGCGCGGAGGGGGCGCGGCGTGCAATCCCTGGCCGGCCATAGCCATGCCGATTTTGCCTGGAACGGGCGTTGCGCCGAAGCGCGACTCTGTTTCACGGTCCTGTTATGGATAAGCAACGCGTCTCGGGGGATCGATATGGTAGGTTTGACGTACCTCACGGATGAACACCGGCCGCCCAAGGAGGAGCTGCTCGGACAGCTCGCGAATCGCCCGTTGTGCGTCTTCTTGGTTTGCATACTCGACAATCCTATGGGCAGGACGGTCAGTCATCGAACGAGGCGCATACAAGTTGCAGTACTCACCCACATCCCTTGGAGATACCAGTGGGAGTTATGAGAACTTCGGCGAATAGAACCTCACCAGCTAACCGAACCCAAAAAGAACCCATTAATAACCATCCTTCAACTTGTCACCCCGCCAAAACCATGAAACTCCGCGGAAGACGTCGGGGGGCTGCGGTGCTGGTGCGTGTGCGACGGGCCTCTCCATGATCACCCCGGCCTCCAGTTGGTCCTGACCTCTGACCCACGACCAAGAACCTGACCAAACATCTCGCCTCAAGCGCACTTCTCTCAACATGGCCTCCGCCTCCGGTACCCCTGAACCCGACGCCGTTACCTCCGACTTTGTGTTCGATGTAACCCACTCTGCCGCTACGTCTCCCGCATCCGGCACAACCGAGTCCATGCCCAGCTCCCCAAGCCCATAAACCAGCTCCCCACGAGCATCAAACAGGCGAAAAACTGATCTGAGATCCTCCCACCCACCTCCCCGCATGAATTCCATCAGGTCCCGATACTTGACGTCGTAGCTGAGGTTGCCCACGTAGACTCGGTTTTCGCGCTTGCTCTGCTTGGCGAACTCTGCCGCTTCTTCGTGGGGCGCGTTCATCGGACCCCCTAACGAGCGCGAAAATGGCTCTGCGGGGCGGCGGCTACGAGAACCGCTCCGGCTTCGAGGTGACCTGGAACGAGAGCCCCTGCGAGAGCGGCGACGAGGAGAGCTGGACCGTCTCCTCGAGCGAGAGGGAGTACGGCTGCGAGAACGACGCCGGCGCTATATAGGTGGGTGGTCAGGCATCGGGAGGGTACTCAGAGGATGATACGTACGGTACTCACCTCGCCGCTAGCCCCGTTCCGTCTTTCTTCGGGTTCCCAGTGGTCACTCTTCCTGCGTCCTGGGAGGTGGGAATCATCAGCATCCTCGTCATGCGGGTAGTTTGACTGAGGAGACGTGTCTGTGCTCTCGTCGCTATCTTCCATGATAACAGTCTCCAACTTGAGGAAAACGTACCAGACTCGCGCCGGTCACGGTCGCGCTCACGGTCCCCCCTGTCCTTGTCGCGGTCGCGCCTGTCCCCCCTGTCGCGTTCGCGGTCCCTATCGCGGTCCGCGTCACGGTCCCGGTCTCTCTCACGATCCTTCCTGTCGTCCACCTCGTCCTTGACCTTCGGTTCGATGTCCATCGTGAAAAGCACGGCAGAGGAGGAGAGTTGGGAAAGACGACGTGGAGGTCGGCGTCGAAGCTGCTTGGGCGCGAATAATTTGGGCGGGCGGGCGCTTTCGCGTGAGAGCGGGGTTTCAAACCGGCGTTCTTACATTACTAATTCGGGTAATGGCGGCCAATCTAATGTCGCGATCCCGGAGGAGGTTTGTGCAACTCTGCAACTCCAGTCGCGCCCACCGCACTGCGGCGTGTCGACGACGTTGCGGACAGCGCCAAGACCGCTGCGGACAACGGCGGGCTGCTTCCTCTCTCTGCGCATTGCACCACTAGCTCATCGCAGAGGAACAACTCAATAGTCTGCGCCCAGTCTACGAACGTGACCCTCGTAACAACATGACGTTCTATCAGTGGCAGCTTGTTGGTCTCGTCGCGGCATGTGTGGTGTTCTTGACCATTGAGAGGTGTGTTCTGCGGAAGACCAACATTGAAGACCATACTGCCGAGAACAGTGCGCCTCTACCCATCGTGTCTCGTTTGGCCGGACGGTATCTCTCGGTTTACGCGATTGTCATGGGTGAGCGACACGCTTCGATGGAACGACTTGAAAATACGCCATGACTAACCTCCATCACCAAGGTGCGGACTGGCTCCAGGGGCCGTATATATACTCGCTATATCGCGAACAGTATGGACTACCAGAACGCCTGGTCGCTTTCCTGTTTGTCCTGGGCTTTCTGACGGCAGGTCTGGCCGCCCCTTTCGTAGGCGTCTGGGCCGATCAATAGTACGTCGTCTTCCGCTCTGCCTAGCTTGTATTTGGAAATGTTGAACCTCATCTGCTCAGCGGACGGAAACGGTTGTGCATGATCTTCTGCCTGATATATACCTTGGCTTGCGTCTTCATCCAATTGCCATCCCTCCCACTGCTATTTTTCGGCCGTCTTCTCGGTGGCGTCGGCACTGCTATACTGTTCTCATCCTTCGAGTCCTGGTTGGTGACGTCCGCCAACAACCTCACACTCTCCTCTCGCGATCTTTCGCGGATCCTTGGCCGCGCTACACTCATCAATAGTGTCGCGGCAGCCGTGGCGGGTGTGGCGAGTAACAAGCTCGTCGAGCAGACAGACTCCTTCTCAGCTCCGTTCATTGCGAGTGGCATCTTATTGCTGCTGGGATGGGTCGTCATTGCCCTGCTGTGGTCAGAGAACTATGGAGCCGCCGGCTCGTCTGCAAGCGAGCTCATCGACTGGGCGCGGCTCGCAGAGGCTTGGAGGATAGTCCGAGCAGGTCAGTGGAATGTTCTTGAATGTGTTTGATCCGAGGCTGACCTTCGGTTTCACAGACAAGCGACTGTTCGTACTGGGGCTCACCCAGACCTGCTTCGAGGGCTCCATGTACCTCTTTGTCTTCCTCTGGGTTCCCTTCCTCCAGGAAGCCACTCCGCAAACCCCCGGTGGCCTCCCCCTCGGATACATCTTCTCGTCCTTCATGGTCTCCATGACGCTTGGCTCCGTCATCTACACCTCTATCGTCTCGCTTTCCCGTCTCGACGGATCAGCCCCGCATGCCCAAACATCCGACTCGTCCACCTCCGAGTCCGCTTCGTCGGACACTCCCCGCAGCGCTCTTCCATCGCACGAGCGCGCAATCACGCTGCACGCGAAGCTCAGTTCCGCAGTATGCGTGGTCAGCGCCGCAGCGTTCCTGCTGAGCATCGCGAACGAGCACGAGCACCCGCGCTTCTGGGCGTTCTGCGTGTTCGAAGCATGCGTAGGCGTGTATTACCCCGTGCAAGGCATGCTCCGCGGTAGACTTATCGAAGATGAACACAGAGCGACGGTACGTTCTCCCGCTCTAATCAAGGCAGCACGGATGTGAGACTCACGATAAGTGATGATAGCTGTCATCCCTGTTCCGCGTCCCCCTGAATATCTTCGTCTTCGTCGCCCTGCTGACCGGGGTCTCCTCGGCGCGACGCGTGGTTCTATCCGCCTGTGCGGGATTGCTGCTCTTCTCCGCGCTGGTCACCACAGCGGTGTTTCTCCGTCGCAGGAGAGGTCCCGCCCTGGCCAGTCTGCGGACAAGATGAGAGGAATTTTGAGGGACGGGGTGCCAGAACAAGGCCGGTGGCTATAAATGCCCTAGAGTGGTTCGTACTGCAATCGCAGGCGCCAGACATACTCTCCATTCTGACAATCTGTTACGCACCCTTCATAGAGCTCGTTAACGCCGCGATGAGCGTGCGATTGCTTGCCATGCCAGTGCGCCACCGAGTGCGCTACGTACAGTACTGGCGTCGTGACCCCACCATAGGGTCTCATAGGGCTACTCCAATCCCGCCCGCATATGGCTCTCTTATACTTCTCGCCAGATATTGATCCGCGGTCGTACTCGATTAGCAGGTTGTCAGGACCCTCCTAGCTTCCTTCCCAACATCGGTGATGGACAGCTACCTCTCCAAACTCGCAAACATGTCGCATGCCGTGTATTGTGCATGATGCGGTGCACATCACGTAATCCCGGTCGGTATGTTCTGAAATGCACGACATACATCGCATGCGCCATGGAACGACGCGGTGCTGTCGCATCTCATGATGACTTGACCCCGTGGCGGGATACTCTGCAGTCAGACTCTTCGACATCACTACATTGGACTGAAGCGCCGACAGTGATGACAGCGGTCTTCAACCACATCCGTATGTTCGCCCTTGTACTCGTCCACCTCATGGCATGCTTGTCAGAGCCTAGCTGGCCTATGCCTCCTCTCTGCCAGTACCGCCTGCCCCCAACACCCATACGAACACTTCCTTCGATTGCACCGCTGGTAAGTTGTTCGCAGTCGTGGACCTACAAGAAGTCAATCGCTGACACTCTCGTCCCATCATCCCATCATTGCTCAATGTTCTGTTTCGGCGACTTACGGGGAGACCGCCAGACGGAGGCGAGTTGCCATAAGTACTGCATACATACCTTGGAGGTTGAAGGGCGGCGGGTGTCGTCCCGATCTCTGATGAGGGCAGTGCTTTTGACGCGATCTGCATTCTCATCATGCGCCCGAGCCGCAAGACGCCGTTTCAACACCTGAAGTCTAAACAACGAAGCCGGAACCGGACGCCTTATTACAAGAATCACACTGCACTTCGCTCGGGATGTCAGATTCGCAGTGAGCCCTGAGCTCTCCCCGCAGGCGAGGAGCCGTCGAATGTCCGACGACATCCCCTGCGTCCCTGTAAGCCTCATGGTGACAGGTCTGAGGTGAGTGTCCCCGGTCAGTATCTGAGCGCGACGATCACTGGTAGACATCCGCTTTAGGAGCGTCTCTTGTGTCCGATTTCAATGATCACGAAGTCCAGAATGATTTCGTTTCTCCCGCACCGCTGATTACACTGAACGCCCACCCTTGTTGCAGAATAGCGAGCACGCGCGCCGGCGGGTGGCCACCGATGCTGTTGGGGGCGGTGAATATGGTATGTAATTGTAATTCGTGTCCGTACACACACGCCCACCGTGTCTCGACCGCGATATACCCCTCCCGGGGTGCCCCTCTTGCGCCCTGCTCCCCCACCCACCTCGCATGAACGTCCCGACGTTTTGACCCTATCTCCCCCCAACACACAACCTAGCCCCCACCTTTCTAACTACACGTCCACTTACAAGCAATATCAGGTGAGTAGCTCCGCCATCGATATGACATGCGTGCGAAGTCGGTTTCCGACATCGTTTGACGTGGGCTGCACCGATCTGACTTTGCCTTTTGCCTATGACAGGATTAATTGTCCCCCATGCCCGCGACACCTCGACGACAGGACGGGGGAAACACGCTGCGCCGCATTGATGACACTTCCTCGGCGATCGTATACGGTGGGCAGTGGACCACAGGCACCGTGAACACCACGGACAGCAATCAGGCTACAGTTCACACGTCGACGCAGTCGGGATCCACTATGAAGTTCTCCTTCACCGGTGCGCCCCTCGCTCTGTACCTGGGGACAGACTCACGTATTCATGCTGCTTATACTGCTATTCAGGGACCTTCATCGCCGTGTACGGTGTTCTCAACGGTGACCCATATGCGGCATCCTTCACGGTAGACAGCGCAAGTCCCTCGGCTGAAGGATTGTCCCAACCTCCTGCATCACCGAAACCCGACTGGCCTTTCTTCTCGCGACTACTGGACCCCGGCACTCACGAGCTCGAAGTCACGGTGAACAGCGGGACGTTCAACGTCGACTACATCGAGTACACCTCGTCGGGCTCGGCGGATCCTTCGTCTGGATCGTCGGCAGCAGCTGCCTCATCAAGTGTGTCGGCATCCCCAATACCATTCTCGAAAGCAGCATTATCCAAGGGCGCGGTTGCTGGTATCTCCGCCGCTGGTGCTGTGCTACTCGTCCTCCTGGTCCTCATGATCTATTGCGTGCTCATTCGGAGAACTCGGAGAGTACGACATCGGAGCGTGTCTCCAGAGAAGCCTTTGGAGCTTATTCCTGATGGTATGTCACCAGTTGCTACTCCTACGAGTGATAGCTAACCATGAATCATCATCGTTCAGCTCAACCTAAACCATCCCTTCGTCGTCCATTCCGTCTTGGCAGCATCTACCGCCCGACGCCGGCACGATCTACACAGAGCTCGAAGACCGCGACGTCTTCAGCACCTACATCCGTCACACAATCTTCCGCTATGTTTACGTCCGTCATCATGCTATCCCCTGCACTATCCATGGTCTCGGAAGAGTCGGAAGGGCGACAGCAAGTCTGACTCTGTCCGCTTCTCCCGTCGCCTACATCTACGCCACATACTCCCGCATAGAGCTTACCAATATGGACTCCACGGAGCTTGCATTAGATCTGTCCTCCACATCGTTTCGAATCGATGGCCTACGTATACTCTTTCCAGACTCTCGCTGTATCAACACACACTGTACCATATAGCCACACGTGTACCTCTCTACTGCTCTCACTGTCAATTCATCTGTCCGCTATCCACAAGTCCACCCACAACACTAAATGTCAGCCTGAGCCTCATCAAATTCGCGTCAGGACGATGCAGATGATGTGTGGAGGATGAGGTCAGAATCCGGATCCGGTCGTGGGAACCGCCGACGGCAGTTCGACGCTGTTCGACGGCGCTTCGTGCTTGCTTCGTGCAGCTCTTCCTCGCTCTCTGACTACGACCCACCTCAACAATCTCGTAACTTCTGCTGTTACTATTGAGGCTTGATATGCTTACCGTCGCTCTGGGGTTGTTCCTGCTACTTACCCTGGTCCTTCACTGGCAAGATATAGGCGAGGTCTTGGCCTGACGTGTCCTCTCGACTGCCTATGCACTTGGGGGGCGAGCAACGTGGAAACATCAAGTTCCGGAAGTACATTCCACCTTGGGGTGGGGAAATGCGCTCAATGCATCGTCTGGTAGCAATAGAGCAGTTCGACCCCTGTGGGACGTACCGGTGAGTTCCTATAGCTCTTGGCTGCGGATTGTTCCTGTTCGAATATACGCCCCGCATTCCCGTCCAGCACATTGCTCGCCAGCATACTACATACGCTGCTCTTCTTGATGCAGCTGTATGCAGCTGGCCGGATAAACGACACTATTCTCCTTTGACTTTCCTCCTGCGTGTGCAGGCGTCTAGCATGACCCTCGCGCTCACGTGAATGATCGCGGTCAACGCGACGCGTCTGTGGCTGCGCAGGATAGTCCGACTACAGGCTGGAGAACCGCGCGGAACACGACCACTATGCTCTCTGAGCGTATCAGACACCGTCCAGAGCTACTGTGAATAAATAATATTCCAAGAAAGCGATGACGTATGGAGAGCACCCGAAATACAGCAAATAGCACGACGGTGGTACAACAGAGAGCATAGGGGACGAGCGAGGAGACTGAGCAGGGAGTCTACGGACTTCGAGAGCAGACGATGTTTGGATTGGGCGCGGATAGACGTATCGTGAGATAATATGAGACTTTCTGAGGAGAGCAAAGTACGTGGACGGAGACATTGGGGGACTACTTCGTGCTTCTTTCAGAACCAAGGCTGGGGGTCGTTCGCACCCGGGACGGTCTCGTGAGTTATGGCAGTACCCTGCGAGAGTGCACCATACACTGTGTCCTCAACAGGAGGTGCCCATCCGTGTTGGGCCAGGAATGGGCCAGTGTGGAGACCGTTCCAAGCGTCTTGCGGGATGGATTGGCTCATGTACGTCTCGAAGGGCCCTCCAACGTATACGGGGTCGACGACTCCAGGGGAATTGAGCATCAATGCAGACGTGGAAGCCGTCGCGGGTCCGGGTGTATTGAGCACTACCAGTACTGATGTCAGCTCGCTTCGTCGGCGGCTCATGCACCCAGCTCACCCGTCTGTGACACACTGCTACGCGGAGCTCGTCGTGCTGGGTTCTTCCCGACCTTGGGCCCCCGATTCCAGGGCATCTTCTTCCGCGCGCGGTCCTTGCATTCGACGCCCGCAACTTGGCAGCGCTGGCAAGGACGTACCGCCTCGCAAGTCTTCCGTACTTCATGGCAATATGCGCACTATGTATTGTCGCGAGTCAGCCATGCGTGTGTGAGTATTAAACTTGTGGTTCATCGTACCGCGTTCTTGACCTTGTTGCGTGATTTGTCGACCCTTTCTGCCACCACCTGTGACGGCATAAATGGCGTGAAATCCGAGCTGAGGACGTGCGCCGCCGCCGTCTCGTTGTCCTGTTGAAGTCTGGGTATATCCGATGTAGGAAAGACAGTCCGTTCGAGGGGATCGTCCACGACGCCTACATCGGGTTACAGGATTGCCGGGGCAAGGCAAGCAGTTGGAACTCACTCGTGATGTGTGTGGTGGTGACCACCAGGAGCTTTCTCCCCGGAAGCTTCATAATAGGCGTAGTAGTGACTGACTTGGTTTCCAAAGTACCCGCTGAGTCGGGGGAGAGGACATGATCTTGGGACTCCATCATCTGTCGGGACCTGCACGTTGAGGGAAGGTGTCGAGGGATGCTGCTGAGAGGAGAGCTATGTATGATACCTTCGATTTATGGACCCCGGCCACTTCACTTGCAACGAGGCACCAGCGCTCAATATTCAATGCTCATGACAAAAGGGATCGACTGTCATCCCGACTTCCTATCATGGTCGGCTACGACGTGCACCGCCAGAAAACCTGATCGGTGAAAGGGATGTTTCGTCTAGGTGGTGTGTAATGGCAAGGTCGTCGAGGGTGGGCTGGAAGCGAGTCGAAGGCGTAATATTCGAGAAGCTAGAGCGAGTGGCGAGGGCAAGCGAGAGACGAGATAACCAAGCCATACTGGTGTTGGTTTGGCAAAGAGAGTGTATCGTAAAGACGGGCGGTAAGTACGTGGATCCGAATCGGGTAAGTCACGAGTAACGGTAGCCGTTACATGGTGGAAATCTTTCCTTTGTTTTCGCGGGCGCTTAGGCCCCGAAACGGTGAAAGGTTAGCCCAGCCTGGACTATCACATCCCTTTCATCGGCCGGTTTTCTGGCGGGTGCACGTCGTGGACAGCACTACGTGCACCGGCGAAAAAATGGGGGAGAGAAAAGGATGAGAACGTCCAAGCTGAGCATAAGTTTCACCGTTTCGGGGCCTAAGCGCCCGCAAAATCAAAGGAAAGTTATGCTCAGCTTGGACGAATCATCGCTTTCACCGACCTGGTGGTGTACGCCGTGCAGAGTAATTGACAAGGCGTGCATCCCAAAAGGTCAGGACCCCTGACAGCAGTGTGACACGCACGTGATGCCTTACCTGTCACGAATGTTATTTCTCCGGGTTTTCCCGGCAACGCCGTGTGATGAAATCAATCACATCCGACCAGCCCACGCCACCGGTCGGAGGAAATTCTGTCACGGCACATGCCTTGCAAGAGGCAGAAAATGAATTACCTACCGGAAGTCATAAAAGTGCACGACCCCGACGCTGCACGCTCCGTCCCGGGGTGGTTGGACGTATGTATCCGCATTTCACTCAGCACCGACCGCATCCTTTCCGCCTGCTGAGATCCTGGTGAATAGGTAACGTTGCTGAATGTAATAATCCACGTCAAGGGAAGTCCACCTGCCTCACACTCGACACTGGCGAGTTGTTCAGGTCTCCGCGTGTGCTGTCTTTTCTTTCTTTTCTTTCGATCCTCGTTTATTGCCCTCGAGGGCGGAGCCCTATGGTAGGCGGGACGCTACAAAGTAACTACGGTGTGCGACTGGACTGGGAGTGTGGTGGTGCACTGTACACAGGTAGCGGGGAGGTGGGAGAGATGCCGGGGCGATACGGCGAGCCATTAGGGTGGTGAGGTTGTAGCGTAAATAGGTGGCAATGAAGGAGACTACTAGAGACCAGAGAAGGGGACGAAGAGAGAGGAAAATGGGCTATACTAAGGTCCCAACGCCGGCAAGGGTGTGCTGTCTACCATGGTAAATCGAGGCCGAGGAAGTTCCCGGCTGGCCCCTGCGATTTCTATCATTGTCGCAGGACGCACTGTGGGATCGCAAGGGTCGCAAGGGTGACGCTCGATTCCGTTTGTACGATAGGTACTGCATGTAGACAGGCACGTTCGAGCGTGATGCACCGACTCGCAAGGCTGACGAATACTACTTCCTTCCCTCAGCTCCCAGGCCGGCGGCCATACCCATAGCCATCGCGCTACCCAACTGAGAACCAAGCCCATCCGTAGGCACGAAGACCGCCTTCGAGCCAAATGCACGAACACGCGAGATTTCCGTCCTGCGCAGCTCCATTTCTCGCGCGAACTGGTCAATAACCGCAGCGTCGGCAGCAGCACGAAGGCGCACCGCCTCTGCCTCTGCTTCCGCTGCGAAGCGGGTGGCTTTCGCCTGTGCTTCTGCCTCGATCTGCAGCCTCTTAGCCTGCGCTTCCGCAGCAGCAACAATGCTGTATGCCGCCACGTCGGCTTGGGTCTACAGGTCGAACGATGAGTACTGTGCAAATTGGCACGTATGTGGACATGAAGACTGACATTCTGGGTTTGTGCCTTGATGCGAGCGACGGCGAGCGCGCCCTCCTCTTGCTTTATCTTGTTGCTGTTCTCGCGGTCCACATTCTGCACAGTGAGGAGGATTTACTCACGGGATGGATGTATTACGGGGGATAAGACGTACGGCAGCCTCGACCTGAGCTTGCAATGCACGAGTGGTCAACTTGTCCATCGTCTGCGCGATGTCGCCTGTTCAAAAGTCAGACAGAACTTCTCTGTCGAGGAGAATGTGAACACGGACCCTTGAATTGCCTGTCGATGACCGCTGCAAATCCGCACCAGTTAGCGACAGTCCCGTACGTGATCGGTGGTTGCATTTACCCAGATCCTTCATGATGATACCGTATTCATGGGCGGCCAGAACGAGATCGTCCATGGCGCGTGTCCGGAGCGCGTCCAGGAATGCTGAAGACGCATCGGTGCCGTCGTCGAGATTATCGGGGCCAAGAGAACGTTGCTTGACCATGGAGCTGTAGTCCACTAGATTGAAGGCATGTCAGCAATATGCCCGAGTCATCAGCACAACAAAAGCGTACGGTGGGCAACAATCTGAGTGAGGATAGACTGCGTCTTGTCCCTGCAAGGCCACGTACGGTCAGCAGTTGGACTGTTACATCGGTGATGCGGACTGACCTCAAAGCATCGTAAGGCGTGTTGTACCCATGTGTCGTCAGCTTGAGCGGTTCTGTCAATTGCCTACAACTTACTTAGTACGAAGTATCGATTAGCAGTCAAGACGAGGGCACTGACCACTTGAGATATATCGTCAAGCTAACGGGTACTTGATCCCTCGTGAAGCTGAAAGTGCAAGGTCAGGAAGCCATCGGTGGTGAAGGAAAGCGCAAACCTCACATGTCCTTGGTCGGCATCTCCAGTTGGTTCTCGCCGAGCGTGAAGAGCCCACGAAGGGTCACGTTGGGTGTGGTGATGAAGTGTTGGCCGGCGGGAAGAAGCTCGAGGTCATCTCCCTTCTGCAGAATGGCACAGTTGTTCGCCGGGATGTTCAGGCTGCAACGTCGTGTCAGCAATGACTGCGACGTGGAAGGGTGGCTTGACCGTACAAGAGTGCAACGACGTAATCCTTGTCACCGCCCGAGCCGGTGCTGCTCTTCATGCTAACCTCGTGGCTCCTATAGAATCCGAGTCCGAGAAGCACCGTGAGACCCGCTGCGCATCTACTTCGTGTGAGGCACGAGTGAGCGCAGATCGCGGACGCACCATCCGAGCACGACGCTCGTTATTCTGTCCTGGATCTTCGTCGGCAGGTGCGTCTGGTCCACAATCGACAGCACGTTGTACGTGCCCTCGATCGCATACGCGACAAAGCCCGAGTTCTTGATCACGAACACGTGGTTCTGCGGGTCGGACACGACCGCGGCCTGGTTCTGCGAGACCTGCACCACTGTCAGGCCGTTGAACTCAATCACCGTGTCTGACACTGAGCGCGGCGTTCAAGGTAAGGTGTCAGCGGCGATGGCAGTCGAGGCCAGGCACGTACGTCCGCATCGCCCCGACCACTTCCGGGCCCACCAGTTACGCAGGGGCATGCCGGGGTATCGTCCCGCGCGGGTGAGGACCTTAGGCAGGCCACCGTGGTTGATGAGGCCAATTTCTCCAGGCTTGACTTCCTTGCCGATCCAATCTGTGGGTTCCTGTCCAGCGGCGGTCGCAGAATAAGCGGTAGTGTCAAGTAAGCTGAAATACCGGCACCGACCTTCGTAGAGAGAACATGGTTGCGCCCAGCCTGTAAGGGTAAGTAAGTGTGAGTGCGCATCGTTCCTCCCATAAGGTCAGTTCGGGAGTGGAGGAACAAGCACGCACCGCCCTCAGCTGTTGGTCGAGCTTCTGCAGCGCGCCGATGAGGCCGTCCTTGCTGATCTTGACAAAGAACGGCCGCTCCTCTTCCATGTAGTCCACCGCGGTGGCGAAGTTGGCGGCACTGTACTCCAGCCGCGACTTGTGTGGTTCTTCGCTGATCGGCGCCTTGCCATTCGTAAAATGCGGCGAAGCGGAGGTGGTTCCGTCCACAACGGTGGTGGCGTCGCCGACACTGGACATGTTGTGCGCTGACGAAGTCGGAAGGGGCAAGTGCGAGTTACGGTGAGAATAAGATACGGGAATCGTAGGAGCAGTGGGTATATGAACCGACACGGGAGGCGCGCCGGGTCGTGTGATGGTGATAGAGTTGTGAGAAGTTATGGAGTGGGAGGACCGGTGAGAGCAGAACCTAATAATACTTATATACCTTCCGAACCGACACCGCCCACGCCAGCGTGTACCTGCCAACTGCGGGGAGCTCCTGTGCGCTCCTACTACTCCCAGGCATCCGAGCCGACGTCCAGACGTCCATGGCTTGCCGAGCGATGCATGAGCGAGATCGTAGGAAACCTAGGACGCTGAGCACAGCATCTGCCCCCTGATTGCCAACCTGTGATTACCCGCATCCAGTATAATGAGCAACTAGGGCATGAGCTGAAGCCTGCCTACCAGTGCATGAATCGTCCAACAGAAACGAGGCTATGCACTTCAAGTCGACCAACTGCCGAGAGTAGTCTTGCCAAGCCCAGACGTCGAGTAGACACAAGAGCGTCAGCGG
Organism: Lentinus brumalis; assembly: GCA_001792895.1. NCBI lineage: Eukaryota > Fungi > Basidiomycota > Agaricomycetes > Polyporales > Polyporaceae > Lentinus > Lentinus brumalis. The sequence goes on along the minus strand of MARA01000069.1, from coordinate 83,101 downwards.
CGACGTCGCGGCACATTTGCCAGAGGCCAGCACGCACCTATGTTATGCGTAGGGCCCAGCCACGAAAGGATTTGGTGTTCCTGGCGCTCGGCTTGTGCTCTTCAGCTGTCAAGGCAAGCACATGCAAGCACCTGCTGAATCCCCGGCCGCCAGGGTGAGAGTTGGTCGGCGGTGCAACGCCAGCCGTTTCTCGAAGGTAAATTCTGATATCCAACGCAGCCGCACCGGTCAGCCACTCAACCAGTATTACCCAATTACTCGCATGTACAGGATTAAAGGAGCTCGCATAACAATCGACATACCCAAGGTCCATGCAGCCCGCAACGCGAACGCGCCCCGCCCCTCAACCGGTCTCACGAGTCCACGTCCATGCTGCTGAGGTCGTCTGACCGTGCCGGTGAGGCAGTGGCTCCGACACTAACAGGCGCGCCGATGGGAGGCGCGAAGTTGCCCTTGCCCGCAGATTGAGGTGCGACGGCAGGTTGCGGGGCACGGCCGTCGGGCGAGCGGCTCTTCTTGCCCTCCCTAATCTCGCGCAGCGCACGGGCAGAGGGGTTGAAGTACCCGCACTTCGGGCAGACGTACTCTGCGAGGAGAGTCAGCGGCGCGTGTGAGGAAAGGACTTGGAAGTACTGACGTGCGTCTTCCCACATGCTCTCCTTGACGAGACCGTTGTGTGCGAAACATTTCTGGCATATCAGCGCATAGCGTGAGGCCGCGCCTGATGTTGAAGCATCGTCGTCTCCGAGAATAGCGTCTGCGACCTTGTCGAACCACTGCTTGCGCGGCGGCGGGATAGGGCGCTGCGGTGATGCTAGGCGACAACCGTCAGCTCGTCCAAAAGACGCACTTGCACAATGCAACGCACGAGAGAGCTGCTGCTGCAACCCGGGAGTCAGCTGTCCCGGCGCTGGCGTCTGCGGGTTGAGCTGCAGGTTGCGCTGCGGTGTTGGAGGAACAGACATCTGTGGCGGGATCGGAGCCTGGGGCTGTGGCGGAATGCGGCGGCGAAGACCAGCTGGGCTGTCTGGGACCGGACCCGGACCGTCCTCGTACCGCTCAATCAAGTTGCGCATGGTGTAGTAGTTGGTCTTCTGTTTGACTTCCTCGATCTTGTCGCGCTGCTGCTTGCGCAACTTTACGAGCGCCTTCTCTGAATGTCAGGAATATGTCAGATCGTGATTGACATGCTGACGCGAACGACTGACCTTCCGCGTTCCCGATTCGGGTGTACCACATTTGCATGATCCTCCTCACAAAGAGAAACCTGGAACAAGAGGTCAGCTTCGGTCGAGGGCGCCAAGAGACTAGACTCAAAAACTAGAGGAGACACTGTCACACACTTCAGCGCGGGATAGCATGGAGTAAATAGAGTGAGCTCTTCACTAATTGTACTCGCTGGTGGGGACACGTACGAGCGAAGGCGCACGAAGACACGGGGCAGTTGCAAACGACCTCATGCGCATGACGGTGGTGCCGAGGAAGCACATATCCTCCAGCATCCCACCCGACGAGTGTACGTCACAGGAAAGACCGTCGAGTGAACTGCGTGACTACAGCAATGCCACCGCTGTGCAAGCCATCCCGCCCGTGCGTAAAAAGTATGAGTCCACGTACGTCCGCTTCACCACCCTCCAGAATGGGGCGGAACTCGGATGCAGACCAGTCGCAACAGCTGTATAACCCCACGCTGCGGAAAGTCGGTCTGACGAGGGAATCCGCACGAGTCTGCCGAACAGTGCTCCTCCACCACGCTGAGCCATCCGCTGTCACGTCCACGTCGCCACCCTAGCATCCGGCACCACCACTATGGCATTCCATGCATTCCAACACACTCGCGGCCACCATGGCCCATCTCGCCTAGCCATCTCGAACTCGACACTCTCGAGTCCGCCGAACTCGCGCACGATATGGAACAGGCCAGGCGTCCGGTGTCTGTAACCAGCTCGTCGGGCACATCCCCGACGCTGAGAAACAAGCAGTGATCCGCACCGAACCCTTTTCGTGCGGACTGTCCGCGAGATTTCACCGTCGAACAGACCAGAAACCCTACACATATCTGCCCCCGCACCATGACAAGGATGATGACGTACACAATGGGTCCAACAAAGACAGGAACGCCCTTCACGGTACGTTCATATTTGCTCCTCCTTGGATGCGTGGTGAGTTGGGGGATGAAGTCCATGTACCACAGGCTTGTGTACACTATCCAAGCGAGGAGCGCGTACACGGACGCGAGTAGCGTCGCGCGTCGTTCTCGCAGGCGGATCTCAGACAGACGCTTCTGCCGGTTCTCTATGTCTTGCGCAAGTGTGGCGAGAACTTGCTCGAAGTCATCTGGCTTGTCCTGCGCACCTTTGATCAGGACCCGGGAGGGGGAATATGCCACACTAACACGCCGCACCTTTTTGAACCATCCGCTGAACAGACCCATGGTGGCCGCGCCGAAGACGAGACGAGATAATCGAGGTGGGATGTGGGTTAAATGCTTGGGCGAAATGCTAGAATACAAGGCGGTAAAGAGCGACGAGATGGACGTTGAGAACAACTTATGGTGGCCCACCCCTCAAACGCCCAGATACGTCAATGCGAGAAGAACACGTGACGGACGCGACTTGAACGCGTGTAACTTAGTAAGCGTCTAAGGGGCCCTCTCCTCCTTTTCTTCCTTCTCCTTGTAGTAGTACGTACTGGGGCACGGGGAACGAGTGAAAGTGATGTATTGAGGTCGGCTTCAAGGTTCGTCACGCGCCTTGCCTTCGAGCTCTCCCGGTCAGCCTGGACGGGACTGCATGCAGTGAGCAGTCTGGAATTGTGGAGGCTTATCCTTGATACAAGTCATCTATTGTACATATTCGCGCCGAGATATCACTGCATCGTCAGGGATTGGCTGGATATTCGTTTTGCTCGTCTTCCTTCTCTCGACTCTCGTCGATCCGCACATCGATGCTGCCCTTCTCTTTATCCTCAGCATCCTCGACATCCCGAGCGATGCGCTTGCGCTCAACAGTGCGACCGCCGGGACTGCTCCAAACACCTCCAGTGATACCGCCCTTTTCGAATATATGATCAACGTCCTCGAGTTCGAGACCCTTCGTCTCGGGGAAGAAGATGTAGACGAGGGGAACCCAGAGAGCGTTGAAGATCGCGAAGATGATGAACACCCGCCAACTGATGTTCGCGATGGCAGGTGGGGTCATCTCCACCACTGCGAAGACGCACATCCAGTTGAAGAAGGAAGATATGGCAGAGCCTCGTGCACGGATGCGCGTGGTCGTGATCTATGACGACGTCAGGGCCTGTGTCATCAGTGTTCAAGAGGGTTGTGATCTTACCTCCGCTGGGTAGAGCCATGGCTGTGATACAGACGTTCAGGACAACATATGATATCAGGGTGGCAAGATACGTACGATGGGCAGGTAGCCGATACCCAAGAAGATCTGGAAGATAAAGACCATCGCTGTCGCGCCGTACGCAGCGCCTTTCGTTCCGACAGACAGCAGGATGGATGCCAAGATAAAACACACAGACAAGCCTGATGCTGACGTCATGAGCAGAGCTCGACGCCCGAAGCGGTCGACGGTCTAGCGCACATGCGGGGGGTTAACCAACTTACGACTCCAGAAAGGAAGTGACCTACCCAAAGGGGGATGAAGGATGCCAACATGTACGTAACGGCAGTGAAACCACCGAGTATCAGTGAGAGGTTCCGTGACAAACCCATCGTGTTCTGGTACACAACCGGTGCAAGGTAGCTGCAACGGGCATGCAATCAGTTCCGCCCCGCGTGCGTAGCATACACATGCACCACCCACTTGATCATGTTTGCGCTACAGCAGTGGGGTCAGTATGTGCAGGGTGAACTCAATATCGCCTGCGTACCCAGTGAATTGCTGCATGACGTTGACGCCAATGCACAAGCAGATCCGCCTGAAGTTGCCCAGGGGACCACCCTGAAGAAGCTCCCGGTAGCGGAATGGTCCTCCCGCACTCTCCTGTGCGAGTGAAACCTCGATTTCCTTTCTCTTCGCGGCCACGTCCGGATGATCGGGCGAGTCCCGGTCCTCAAGTTGCGCGAGGATTCGTGCGCCTTCCTCGCCGCGTCCGTGCGCCATACACCATCTCGGACTATCTGGCAGGACGGACACCTGGAGGAGCAAACACAGAGCGAAGACCGCTTGGAAGCCTGGCGTATGTGTATCCTTCGACATGAGCATCGGTCGCCTGTGGACTACAGAAACGCGCACCGATGGGCAGGCGCCATTGGGCGGGGCCATCGACGTAGGACATGCCGTAGTCGAGCCAGTAGGCCTAGAACGTATTGTAAGTCTCAGGATTACTGATGAGGCTAAGGGAGGAGGAACTCACGATGACAAGGCCGATGATGGTCACAGTTGAGTTCAGGCACACGAGTGCTCCTCGGATCATACCGCCGCATGTCTCGCTCTGGTATACCGGAATCGATGAAGAGTTGAATCCGTTTCCCTGTGCATACAAGCTTCAGTCTCATGGCCTCGGCAGCAGCACAAAGCAGGATCTTACAATGCCGGTGACAATGCGCCCAAAATAGAGCTGTGCGAGTGTCGTAGAGCTGGTGAGGATGGCCTGCGCGAGTATGGGATGAGACATATTTCGGGCGTAGGCATGCAGGACAGACGTACTGTTCCGACCAGCATGGTGGCAGCTCCAGCCATGATCATTCGCTTCCGTCCTATATCCTCTCCCCAGAAGAAAGTGATCAAACTCCCTACAGCGCATCCGATGTCCTACAGCAGTAGATGTCAGCACACGTCCGAGGAGACAAGACAATATTGTGGACGCACATATATCGCGACCTGTGGTCGGAGACCCTTAGTGCTGGTAGTCTCGATGCTATCAGAACTAGACTTACGATCGTTCCTTGCGTGGTCGGATCTGGGGAGTTGAAGTCTCTGCCGAACTGATTGTCCGCACCAATCTGGCGGAGAGGTGCATTATGCATCATGAGCGCCGACTCGAGGTCCCCGGGAAGTCATACTACTCACAATTCCGGACATGACACCCTGATCGTACCCCAGCAGCAAGAAACCCTGACAGCAACATGCTGTTGAAGCCACATCAGAGGCTATGATGACATCCTGCACGATAGAACTTGTACGACGTACCTGTGATCGCCCACACCAAGTACTTCCCCCTCAGTGGCATAATCCACATCTTGATTTGCATACTCCGTCCGGGGCAGCTACAAGGACAAAGAGAAATGAGGAGAGTCCGTCGCAACAATCGCCCTCCTGCTTCTCGTTCTCATCCCCCAAGCTATATATCCTACGCTTCCGATGGACAACCAGGCGCGCATCACCGTATACGTAACGTGAAGTCATATGTTCGGGCGCGAACGCACGACCTTGGTGGCGGCCCGGGGCCCATCAGTGGAGACACCCCAGATAGAAGTCATCTGGTCTGGGGAAACATACCGCTTGAGGCGGATCTCCAACTCTCCAGCGGCCCGTAGAAGAGACGTTGTGACGCCGCCGAAGACGAACGCTTCGCTAGAGTCTGAGAAGATATGTTGATGGACTTGCGCGTTGAGACGTGGCGTCCGAGGTACCGGACTGCATGGCGTACAGTGTGCCGACGTGGAGGTGCACCAACCCAGCTCACTAGAAAATGCTGGTCTATGTACGACATACAAGCAATTTGAGCTCTGATCGGTCGTTAGATCCGAGGAACTTCCATGCAAACATCAGAGCTCACCTCGACTCTGGAGACCGCCATCTCCGTTAGCTTACTATGCCTCACCCGGGAGCGTGGTTCGCAGCCGCATATACTCATCCCACTTCGCATCCTCGACCTCCAGGATCTCCTTGCTCTCCGTCAGCACCAGGATAGTCTTGAGAGGGAGTCCTTTCCCTGCCTCGGCGCGCTTCTGGTACTCTGCGATGGATGCGAGCCACGCCCGCGCCACGCTCGGCTGGTTGTCTTGGAGGACAGGCAGCCTGAACGCCCATAGAGGGCGATCGGTTGCGTGCGTCACATATCCTAGTGATAATGAGTCGGTCGCATTCGCATCGTGACCCGGTCAAAGACAACGTACCGAACGGACGGACCTGCTCAGGCGTCCACCGAATTTCGTATCTCACGACCGGGAACCCCGCCCCGATCATGTCCCGCGCGAACATCCGCACCGGGAGGTGGACCTGTCCTACACTGCTCACCTCCCCGAAGAGCCTCACCAGCTCCTCCTGAGTCATCTCGGCCGGGGCCTTCCCTTCCCCAATGAATGCGGTGAGCATCTTCGTGACGACGTCTTCCCGGTAGTATCTCAGAAGGTTCTGCTGCACGTCGCCCATGGTCTTGATCGGGTTCGCGATCGAGTACAGATACCACTCCTCGGTCAGATCCCCGATGACGACGCTCCGCACACCGTGCGCTAGTAGTCCTCGCGCGAGCCCGCCGGTACGTTGCCATTCCATGGGATCGGAGGACCCGAGCCAGGAGGGCTCCCAGGCGCCTCGGAAGGTGCCGTATTCGATGCCCAGAGCGTCGGTCTCGATGGCGTGGGTGAGCGCAGATGTCGAGACCTTGTCCGGGTTTCTGAGGTCGTCCAGAACGGTCGGAGATGTTGGGTCGAGGGCGAAGGCATGGCATAGGGCGATGAATTGAGGGCGGAGCTCAGCCGGCGTCTTGGGTGTCGTCCTGAAGCGGGGTGAGTTGAAATGTGACACCGAGTGGTTACTGAGCGCATACATACACCATAGCGTTCGACTGCATGATAGCAGAGTTGAAGGGCGCCCGAACTCCTTCCGGGAGTCTCGATGCGTGGTGGAGAAGCTGGTGTACAGAGTGCGCCCCTACTGTGCGTGAGCACGTCTCATATCTCGGCACAGCGACTCCACTTACCTGCAGAGAGACCGGTTACTTGAATGTCATCGGGGTTGCCTGCAAAACGAAGTCAGCTCTCGGCCTACCGACGGGTCAGGAGACTTCATACCTCCGAAAGCCTTGATGTTATCACGGACCCACAGCAGTGCGAGCCACTGGTCCTTGAAGCCGAAGTTGCCATCTATCTTCGGTTCGTCGCACGCAAGGAATCCGAACACTGACAACCTGTATCCAACGTTGACCCAGACTTCGGAACGCTCGGCCGAGATGTACTGGGCCTGTGACCCCAGCCCGTGTGGAGACCCAAATTGCAGGAAGCTGAGGAGATGATTTGAATGTGATGCGATGCACGCCAAGCTTCGACGGTGCCCACCCTCCATGAATGTACACCTTGACTGGAAAGCCGGTCTGCGCCGGGAATGAGGGCGGAGCGACGATGTTAACGAACAAGCTGAATAGCGAACGTCACAAACAGCATCAATGAGGAGCTATGCGGTGTACGAGACGTACGGGTCTTCGCTGGGTTTTCCCAGCCCGACTTTATCCTCGAACGGTACGCCTGTGGTTCAGACCCGTTAGTATGATCGCCGTGCAGATCAAGATAGAGAACATCGCAACTGACCTGCTGCCTGACCGTCGTTCGTCGGCTGTGCAGGATCTGCAAGATCGCGCGGTCAGATCGATCGGCGACGCATACATGCATAAATGAATGAATGAATGACGTACACTTGCTCTCGAGGATGTACTCCTTCCCTTCGTACCTGAAGTCCGCTGGCAGAGGTTCGGGGTCCGTGAATCTCTTGGCTGGCAAAGCATACGGCACCTCTGTCGCAATGTAATAGAATGTAATCTATCAGCTTTCGCTCGCGATTGTTCATGATTCCTTACCTAAGAAGACCGCAGCGCCGTTTGCAGCACGGCGTCCTTGGACAGGTCCGTACTGCGTGTCCGCAGTTACGGTGGTCTGCGAGCGCAAGAGCTCTTCCTGAAGGTGAGTACGCGACATCGATACTAACAGTGAGGCTTGGTGGATTGACGAGGGATGCTGTGCCCACCTATATCGAGATTCGAGCGATGTGAGCTGGGAAACACGGCAGCCAACGGCAGCCCGCTGCGGAGCCTGATGAGGACCTTGTGACTAGCTTCAGCTAGCTTCCGAAGTCTAACACCCACGCAATAGAGCGGTTGCCCGCCCCCTCAACTCGTTACGCCGTCGCAGGCGGTTGCTTGCGTGGCGTCATTTCATACATTTCATGCACCCATATCGGGGCGATCCGAGCGCGACCCCAGAAGAACGGAGACTTTGCGACATCTGGTGCGACAGGTGCGTGCCTTCCCAGGACTTCTCCCACAGATACTTATGTACCAGTGATATCTCCAGACAGACCTCCTCAGCTCCATGTTCAGAGTCTACGCATCGCCAACTCGATCACGGGACACATCAGCTCCCCCTCATCATTCCACTATCCTTGCGCCGTGGGGCCGCTAGGCGTAGATACGTTGGGGTTGGTATAGCCCCTGTACTCACATTACAAGGCACCCTTTGGGGTTGGTGGCGGAGGAGCATGATAACCGTTAGCATGTTCACGGGTGCAGGTGGTGCAAACACGGAGGATGGATGCTGCGATATGCTGCGATATGACCGTGCAGCAAGTAATCAGTGAGCCTGTGCATTGTCTGTCAGGCTTCCACAGGACTCGGGGTACTGTACGCATTACAATACCGAGGATGGCTAAGTGCAACTTGAACGAGCCTCCTGCGAGCGCACTTCCTTTGTCAGGATGGTAGACCTCTCTCGGAGACAATTCCAGATCCGAGAGGTTCGGAAAGCCTACGGCCTCCGGAGGGAAACGCGATGGTACAAGATGCCTCCGAGCCAAGCTATCATGGATGCGCAAATCGTCGAATGCCTGTGATTCCTGGATATTCCAATTGCGCGTTTTCGGGTCGCGATTGCTCGTGTCAGAAGGCCGCTGTTGCTTTGTTTCCCGTTGGCAAGATCTGCCTCGAACTGCGTGGACAGAGCTGGACGCCGTGATGGCGGTCGGGAACGTCCTCCGACTCGCAAGGCTCCGAGACAACAGGCACAGGCGCCCAGGCTCAACGAGCGGCTAATGCCACGTGGTGACGTAAGTGAAGATACACCAGGAATCACATGCAAGACGCGAGGCCTCATAAACGCGTCTTGACAGTCACTTATCGCTCTCCATCCTTTTCTCCTCCCCGTCATCTCCATTCTCTACCTCTCTACGACGCACACCAGCAATGGCTACTCAGACCCAAGAGTCCCCCGCCGCCACGACGCCCGAGCTCACCATCTTTCACCGCATGGGCACGATTCCGCTCGTCGCGGACTCACTAAACACAATCAACAACATCCTGCTCAGCAACGCGCTCACCCGCTATCCATACGCGACAGCTTTCGAGCTCTCGAAGACGGCTCTTCACTACACCGAGCCCCTTCAGCAACGCCTCGCGCCGATCCTCACCCGGGCCGATCATCTCGCGAACAAAACCCTCGATGTCGTCGAGGCTCGCGTCCCCTACCCCTTCCATGCAACGACCGAGGACGTGATCAAGGACCTCAAGGGTCGCAGCGATGCCGCGAAAGATGTTGCGACGAAGACAATTGACGACAGGGTCAAGACTCCAGCGCTCAACATTGCGCAGGGTATCGACCAGGTACGCACGCGTTGCTGCTTCTTAACTCTAACTTGAAAAGTACACACGGGCATGCTCATGACGTCGGTGTCGTCCGCAGAAACTCGCCCCCGTTGTCGACTACTTCGCTGGCGCCGTGAAACAGTTCCAGCCGAACGGCGATGCCGATAGGCCTGCTGAGGGCCTCGAAGCCAAGTACCAGTACCAGCGCGCGTACAAGATCTCGAAGGAGCTCCGCGATCAGCTCTACACCTACTCGTCGGAACAGATCAACCAGATCAAGACACAGAATGTCGTCCTTCAGCGCGCGTCGGCGACCGCGCATACACTCACCGAGCTCGCGACGAACAGCTATGGCACGGCGCAAACTCGGGTACATAAGCTGAGCGACAAGATGCTCTCCGAGCTTCGCAAGGTCGAGGTGCGTCGCGATCTCACGCGCCATTGTATTCCTCTTCTCACCTCTTGTTATCCTGTCACCTATAGGCCTCGACCGCTGCGCTCCCCGGTACGCTGCAGTCCGCATTCCAGGACGTGAACGCGAATCTTTCGGATACGATCAACGAGCTGTCGGGCGTTCTCCAGTCGTCTGACCCGCTCCCGGAGAAGGCGCAGAAGGTCCGCGAGACCGTCCAGGGGCGTGTTCAGCCGATCCTCGACACCGCAGCGGCGCGTGTACAGGAGATCCTTACTGCGCTGAAGGCACGTGTGTCGGAGGAGCGGCAGCCCGTCACCGTCCAGAGCGCGACGACCACGAGCGGTGCCACCACCGTCCACGTCAATGGTGTCAACGGCCGCACGTGAAGTCGCCTCCGCTACGTCTGTTTATACCCCACACCTCTCCGTCAGACCCATGTCCTTTCCCTCTCCGCATCACATTCACATGCATATCATCCCGCCTTCATGTTAGACTGCGTTACTCTATTAGGCTTCGCTGTCGCTTGCAAAATCATAGACTGTCGTTCGTTATCGTAGAGCATCTGTATTCTAGTCGTCGCGTCTGTATTCCTTCCTTTGGCTTTTGTACGACGTTCGCCATTGTTATTGAGCGCGCGCAGCTATATACATATGAGGTTGCATGTCGTCTTTCACAACCACACGGGACGACGAGATCAAGCTACTCTCGGTGGCAACCAGAGGCCTAGCTCGAGCTCCGATGCATTCAATTGTATTCTTGGATTTGGGGCTAGGTGGTTGTTCAATCAACTTACAGGCTGGTGTGGCATCGACTTATGAGAGACAGGTCCGAGTAAACCCCGAAAAAGTCGGATGTACGAGACGATGAGGTCATGCAAGGTCATGCACTGAATGTCCGGATCTTATCTTATCACATTTACGTCGGCGGCTCAGTCTCAGTCTGGAGTTTCACCGAGCCGCCGCGAGTACTTGGCATGTAACTCCTCCTCTCTACTCCCTCACGACCCGTCCTGAACATCAGGACAGCCAGATAGCTCACAAGGCCCTCTACGCACAGGGGCGAGACGAACAGCACCTCGGAGAACAAGACCACGGACGGCTGCCAGTGGACGAGAACGATGTCGATGAGGAAGAGGTTATCAGTGTCGAGCCCCCGCAGCGAGTCTCCGCTCGTGTTTGCGACGACGCCGAACGCGGACTCGGAAGAGTGGGTGGCGGCGTGGAAGGCGGTTCTTGCGAAAGGTACGTCTTGGTCTTTGTTACCGGGAGGTACTTCGATTTCGAGCTCAACCGGTACGCCGTTCTGCCAGATATCATCGACTCCCCTGTTGTGGCGGTCGATGCGGAGACTAGCGTGGAGGATGCATGTGAGGTGAGTGGATTCGAGTATGCAGCGTCCGCGCCCCGGGACAGATGGGCTGGTCGGACGAAGCGGCCAGCAGATGCGGAGAGCACGAGTCTGTGTTCTTTAGAGAGTGCGAAGCGGGGACTGGCTCCCTATAGCCCCACTCATTTTCTAACATGCGATGTTTTTGCGGCTGTTTGGCGGCTGTGCTGGGTCCTCGAGCCGAGCTGATGTACTCGTCCGCGAACTCTTTGCCGCTAATGCTGGCACCCAAAGCCTTCTGTGTCTCCTCTACCCCCTCCTACCCCCGTCCCCTTGAATGCCAAGGAGCACAGGTACAACGTCGCACAATTTGACACCAATATGCGATGTATCCCTGGAGAGATAATGAGGGGGAGGGACTGAGAGGGACGAGCTTTCGTTGCTCGGTAACCGCAAAAATATCGTATGTTAGAAATGAGTGGAGCTTATGGAGGACTCCGGCATAGACTGCACGTAATCCGGGCGTGGTCCGGCAGAGCTACGATCGTGTGAGGCTGCGTCATTCCTTGCCCGACATCCCGCCGTTGTCGCGGAACTCTTTGCTCGCCGCTACTTCTACTCCCTCACGCCAGCGGCAGCGTCTGGGCAAAGAATGTGGCTGACTTCCAAGTGGGGTCGGACCGCCATTATTCCAAAGCGGTGTTTCGAGAGTCGACGAGTTCGTTCCACGTGAGGAGCTTGATCACTTCGAAGGTGACTGTCGGAGACTCAGGCGGTGGAACCGGCCCCCTTGTGATATATGGGCTACGGTGGCGTGCAAAGACCAACGACGAGCTCGAGGTCGGGCCGTAGCGCCTTGAGGGCTGGCGGAGAGCGGGGGACGGTCACGCTCTGCGCCGCCGTTGAAATCGCCACGGCCCTTCATGCGCGGCTCTCCGCCGTAGCTTCTCATGGAAAGATTTCCTAGTCGAACGTTTGCGTCACGATACTCAACTTTTGTTGCAGCATTTGCTCTCCAAGAACCTTGAATGTCTCGCCATCAGAACGCCACAGAACAGCTCTCCGAAGGCCACTCCATTCTACGGCTTGTTCGACGTGGGTGCTTCGACACCCCTCAGTGCTTAGGTCGCTCATATATCGGCCCTGGTGTAGTTCGCAGACGTGAACGCCTTTCTGACCCTCGCGGCAACACGACACAAAATCCCGCCCGAGGAGTTGCGCGAGAAGCCGCGCTTGCAGGAGATTCTGAACGCTGCGCAGGACGGGAAAGTCCCGGCGTACCTTGTGAGCAGTGAGTCTTCCCCTGCCGGATCCCTGCACGCTGGGTCGCCTCATGTATGCACTGTGCACGTAGATTTGTCGGACAAGAACCCCCTCGAGGTCCTGCCGCACGATGCGACGGTTATCTCGCTTTTGAGCATTTTCGCGCGAGGAACGCACAGAGGTACGCTTTTCCGTCGCTGCATCGGCGGTATGGCTCACGGTGGGATCTGCTATGTGCCCAGTGTTAATACAAGCACCCCCTACAAATGAGGACAGCGACAGTGCCCCGTCATACCTCGGACTCGTTTCAGACCGCGCCCTGCTCTCCTGGTTCACGTCCTACGCGCAGCGCACGCCCACGCTCCTCCGCTTCCTCTCCGTTCCACTGAGCTCTCTGTCGCTCCCCTCCCTGCACTTATACACCTCCGTCGTTGCCGCGAAAGCGAGCGACAGCGTGCTAGACGCGATGCAGCTGATGAGCGAAGAGGGCGTGAGCTCGGTCGCTGTTGTGGATGATGAGACGGGCGGAGTGTTGAGCGCTGTCAGCGTTACAGACGTCGGGAAGATCGTCGTTCCGGCCCAGAATAACCAGATATTGGGGACGCCGTTGCAGCAGCTGGTAACGCGAATCAAGGTACGTTGGAGACATCGTCCAATAGTTATACGCTAAACTCATGTACAGGAGCCCGATGGATCGACCGATGGAGTGGACAAGTTTCCAGGTACTGCAGATACGGGCTTCATTTGTGAGGTTGTTTCTGACTGCCGTCTATCGGCAGTGTATAGCGTGACTCCCAACAACACCCTAATCTATACCATGCAGAAGCTCCTTGCGAGTGAGTGCATTCACATATCGTTTGCAGACCTTCCCGACTGAACGCACTTCAGCGAACGCGCACCGCGTATTCGTTACGGAGGAATCACCAATGTCAAGCTCACCTTCGTTCAGCGCCATTCCAAATAACCTATGTGGGATCGTCTCCGTCGTGGATGGTACGTCATGTCTCCGAGTCCTCGTCTGTTTACCTGACTCTCCGGCTAGTGCTCTCGCTGTTCGCGCGCATCGCGAACATCACGGATGTCGACCCGACGCGCATGCAGCGCCACCGACGAGCATCCTCGACGTCCTCCTCCGACTCGCGGCCTCCACGCTCATCCGGGGACTTCGTGCGCTCGCGCTCGAACAGCCGCACGAGCCTTCAGCGGCGCGTCGGGTCTGTGGGGAGCTTCGAGGGGTTCCAAGCCTCAAGCTCAAGGTGGGCGGACAGGGTACCCGTACCCGAGTACGAGTGATGTGGCGGAGGCTCGGGTTGTATGAAGCAAAGGAAGGACATTGGAGACCTGCGGTTGAACCGCGTCTGTATACATATGTCGGCCGGATTCCGTCTGTAGTCTGTATCTGTATCTGTTTCGGATCGTGTATGCTGTATATGCTCTGCTGTCGTTGCTGCTTGTACGTTAATCGACCGGTCGCACCCTTGATGAGCGGAATTTAAGACTCGGAACATCAATAATCGGGTAAGTGGCACAAGTAAACACTTTGAATCGTCTGCTTCACACGCATAGGCGCTTAGTCTGCTCTTTGACGACCACCACCGAGTCGCTTGTGCCGGGAGCGTGAACGGGTACGTGGGCGGCATCGTGATTCTCTCAATGCTCCGCTCATGACACTTTTAGAAGGTTGTGGTTATAAGCCAGCAGAGATACTAGCGATGACCTACGCACCCCAGAACCCGGTTGACGTGCCACCGTACCAGCTGCAACCATTGCTGTCCGGCGTGGTGGATAGCTTGAGTCGTAGGTACAGAGAGAGGTGAAGTGGAGCTGACTGCTTTGCTGACGACTCTATCAGGAGCTGCGGGACACCCTGTGCATATACGATGCGCACAAGCCATCGGTACGTTTTACTGCACAGCAATGGTTAAGACCTTCGGACTGACACGTGTTCCCATCCAGGTTCGGAGATATATGTCGGTTGCTCTAACGGCGAGCTTCTCCGCTTCGCTCTCCAAGCAAACGACGCCCAGTCGGTCAGTATTGCTCGCGCGTGCGAGGGTGAAGGTGACGTGGACTGATTGAGGAACAGCCAGAATCGTACACGCTCCTGTCCCGGCAGTCGGTGCCAAATGAGAAGCCCGTCGACGAGATTGTGCTTGCACCGAGCATATCAAGAGCGCTGGTTCTCTCTGGTATATCTCGTTACTCGTGCACATGCAATGCAATATTGATCCCGATGACCAAATCAGACTACCAAATACACTTCTACACCATCCCGAGCCTCGACATGGTACCTCTCAACCAGATCAAGCCGATCCGAAACGTCGTGACGTTTGCCGTGGACGAGCAACATCTGAGGCGTCCACCGCAGTTCATGGACGACATCCCGGTTCCGGTCGAGCCGATCGAGTTCTGCGTCATCAAGCGCAGCAACATCGCTCTCTACAGTCTCCGAGAACGGCTCTTCTTCCAGAAGGTCCGTCTCGAGCTCACTTTCCGACGACCCTGCAGTCTCACCGCGTACTCTATACATAGGAGATCCCGCTTCCCTCGGGCGGGACTTTTGCTCGACGTACGGGGAAGTATCTCTGTGTCGCAGACCGGGAGTTCTACAACATGGTCGACCTAGCCGCAGCATCGCTCCTCCAGCTCCTCCCGATCTCGCAGGCTCCCGACCCCACCGTCGTCGTCAAACCTCTTATCGCCGTCATCAGCGAGAAGGAGTTCCTCATTCTCTCGTGGACAGGTGCGACCACGATCGGGGTCTTCATCACCGGAGACGGCGATCCAGTCCGGGGTACGCTCGAGTGGCCAAGCCACCCCGACGCAGTCTGTACGTGTCGTCTTGCGTGTCCGTTGTGAGCACAGATTTCTGACCGCTATGGTCGGCAGCGCTGGACTATCCTTATGTGACGACGCTGCTCCCCAACGGGACGATCGAGATCCACAGCATCGAGACGCAGACTATTGTGCAGGTCGTGCCTGGGCCCCCGGATGCGCCCTCGCCGCTCGCGGGCGATAGGAAGGCGTTGATCTCTTGCCTGAATGGGTTCTTCATTCCGTCGACGCAGCGGTCGGAGAAGCTTCGCATGGTACCGCAGCGTTTGGTGAGGAAGTCCGCTCGGGGCGATTCGAAGAGCAGGGAACAGGAGTTGGAGGCCGTACCAGATATCCCGTCTCTGTGAAACAATTTCACCGTGTAGCGTCGATTGATACCGACACGGTTCAAATGTAACTGGCTTCAACCTTTTGAACCATACGCCCGTGGGTATCTACTAAGTAGTGACTGGTGCGTCGAGGAGCTCGATGAGCTGTGCATGTCACATACTTTTGAGGATCTGTAGCCAGAAGTTTCGCCACAACACGATGTGGAACTTGAAGTCGGTACAAGCAAGGAGCTAGAAGTCGGATGGGCGCCCGGGATGATGTGCCATCATGGCGCTTGTGCATGTTGCCAGGAGGCTACCAAGGAGCTACGCGCCTCTTGTTTTCGCACCGTCTGTTGTCTTCCACCATCCCGCACCCTGACAACACCATGTTCGTTATTGTTGTTGTCTGCACTCGTCAAGAGCTTGCTAGAGGTCCGAGCAAACTCCTGAAGACAGGTACAACGGCCATGGACGATCCTGCCAACATCTCTTTCGGGTAACTCGAACACCGGTCTCTGGATCGAGTACACAAAAGACATCACATCCTGCAGGAGGATGCAGGCCTACATAAGGCCGTGCGCCACTGAGAATGAGCTCACTAGTCTGCTGCTACCGTGCCTGCGCTCCGGGATACCTCCACGTTCGATCGTGTCTTGTCGATCACAATGACGGATTCTGCGCGTCCTCATGACGGCGTCGTCCAGTCCCCCACCCCAGATACGGGTACCAAACTCACAGGTGAGCTTCCGGGTCACATTCTATCTTCTTCAAGGCGTCCAATCTTATCACGTTCCCGCCGCGTTGTCTCACGTTCCAGAGAAGTTGTCGGCAACTCGCTCCCTACGCCGCCGCCCTTGCCCGATGAGCAAGATGCCGAGCGAAGGCGGCGACCTACTCACGTTCAGATCATACAGAACTGGTACTTCGCGACGCCATCGCCGGATGGGACGGTCCCTCAGTACGACATTCAAGTCATCCAGCCGCCCACGGACTCCCTCCCGGTGCCTCGAGCAAGAGAAGCACAGGCAGGTGCCACTCCGGAGCACGGTATCAATACTGTACCAGCACGACACGATGGCAACGTGCCGATCGATGGCGTCCGAGGCGCTCGGGTGCCCCAGGCCCAGCGTGGCGGAAGGAATGAATCTTTCGCCCAGAGTGCCGCCGCTGATCGTAGACCCAATGATGCTAATGCGGCACCCGGGCAGACTGGCACGCGTGAACAGCACGAACGGCGATTCTACTCTCAATCACATTTGAACCCTGCCTTTAATACTGCTCCATCCTCATCTGCCACAGCTCCCGCTCGCGATCCTCCATCACCCCGCCCGACGCCCCGCTCCCTCCGCCCCCTGCTGCACAAGCTACGCCAGCAGTCAGCGTTGTCCCCGCACGTGCTACTACTCTCGCTACCGCCACCGCTCCCCCTGCGCCCGCACAAGCACCAGCTGCGCCCACAGCCCAGAATCCGATGGTCGACATATACCATCCATTTGACTGGGGCCCCTCAGACCCGCAGTGGACACCAGGGCATCGCGAGTATGGTTTCGGTTCCTACCGACCACAAACGCCACGAGGTACGCATCACTATCTGCTCTTCCCCATTGCTCCACTGTCAACCCGATCCACCTTCCGAGTTCATGTCCACCCATTCGGCCGAGTCTAAATTCATGTTGTAGCCCCGTCAAACCAAGCACCGCCAATCCCGTACGATCCAGACATAGAGGGTGCGCCCCGCTATTGTAAACCAGTGCGTCTGCTGCTAGGCTGCTTACGACGCATGGCGCCTTGTGTCACAGAAGCGAGGGCGAGGGCGAATACGGACGCCAATAGTCGTTCCGGTTCCCGAGGGTCCTATGCTGCGCATCAAGGGTATCAGCAAATCCGTCCTCTGCCGACTCCCCCATCTGAAGCGCAGCAGGCTGCGGCCCAGGCTGCCTGGTATATTCCCCAGAACGTGCAGTACGTGCAGGTACCAGCTCAACAACACCAATACTGGGCAAGCTGCCCGCACTGTCATGTTCCCGGCGCGCACAATTTCCAGTGTCCGATTTACCAACAAGCTGTGGCCCGCAACCGGCCGGTCGTCCACCAACCTCCGATCCAACCAGACAGGATGCAGAACGCATCAAGAGCGACGAATCGGAGTAATGCATCGCAAAGTGCGTCGAAGGGGCGATTGCGTCCCACTTATCCATACTGATCAGGGTACAGCTCGTGGTGCGCCTCGACCAGTCGAACGCCCTCGGAGGGCAGCGGCGCCAGAGGATGTGAGTAATCATGCGTGCGTTTACCTTACCCGTCCTCATCCTCGCCGTAGTCGCCACCACCCGTGATACCACCCGAGCCAAGCCCACCTCGAGAGAGACGACGGCGACGCGAGCTCGCGCCAGAACCTCCAGTGGTCCCAGATCGGCCTAGGGAACGTCGCCGGCGTGAGGCTGCTGCGGCCCCTCCGGTCGTGCCGCCTCCGCCTCGAGAGCGTCGACCTCGCGACTTCGTAACAAATGTTCCCGTCATACCTGACGGTACGTACCCCGGTGCCCCACCCGTTATCCCGACTCCGCCTCCATCGAGGCCGCCCTCCTTACCTCAGCCAGCCCCATTCCCACCCCAGCCATTCATACCTCCAGCATATACTGGTGGGGGAGGGCCGTATCCGGGATATCATCCCGGTGTTCCGGCACGAGGTGCACCCTTTGCCCCGGTAGCAACTCCTGCGCAGGGAGGCTTCCCAGTACTATATCCTCAATTTTTCTGGTCACCACACCCCCAGCCGCATCCGACTGTCTCTCCGGCCACCTTTTTTGATCTAGCGTCATTGCCTGCGAGCCAGCTCGACGCAGCAGCCGCAAGCCGTATGAATGGATTCCCTCTGCCAGGCACAGTACCAGAAGGCTGGCAGCCACCGGCATGGCCTCCTGGCGGGCCACTCATAGGCGCACAGGCGTACGTCGATATCATGGGTAGCGTGAGGGCTGGTCCGACGCACGCGCTGTTCCCGACTCCGTATGGCTCCGCGATCGGGCTCCCCAGTCCCAGCTCTGGGATCGGCGCCGCAGTCCTGCCGACTTCTCCTTATGGCGCGATTCCCTTGCTCCATCCCTATCTCATGCCCAACCCAGGCAACGCCGTTGTACCCTGGCTCTTGTGGGACATTCGCCACCCGCCGGAGACTGCGAGGCGGATCGCGGCGCGCGCGGTCGTCGTGAAAGCACAGGACAAGTTCAAGGACATTGCGACGCACCCGCCGGTCCCGCGCGTGCACATTGCGTACAGCGCGAACAACCTCAACCTGCTCAACTACTGGGGCCCAATCGTCATCGACAAAGGCGAGAATGGCAAGGTGTCCTTCGGGGACATCATCGAAGGGCTCTTCGAGTACTTCCAGCAGCCCCTCTTACCGCATGAGGCGGACGTGATCGAGCGCGACTTTCCGGATGTGTGGCGGCGAGTGAAGCTGGCGTTCGAACAGCGATGCCGAAAGCATCACGGGATCCCTCAAGTCGAATGGGCGCGGGGTATACGCCGCGTCGATTGCCTCGGCGAGAGGCATATGTTTTGGGGCATGTGGGTCACCCACAATGCCAACGGGACGTTCCAGCTTAACTTGGGGCTTATCCCCAAGAAGCAGCACTATGTCGTACCCAAACTCGTGTCGACGCGCCGAAGGTGACGCGGTTGACGGAGACACGGTCAAAACGCCATCGTACATGGCGATTTGCAACAGGCTTGCAACGCTCTTGCAGCGCCGCTTCGTAGGTTGTCGGCGCTGCTCTATACTGACGAGCAATCAATGTTACGATCTCGGCTCAGCGTTCTCATATATTCGCATTCTGCTTTTCGCATACGCTATCTAACGCTTTCACGCTCATCACGTATACTGACGCACTGTATTATGCTCTAACGCTCTCGATGTACCTACTGGTCCATGTACATATTTAAGTTAGCAATATTACGAACCTTCGCGAGATAATTCACAAGTCATGCAGATCCTACCCTTCGCACTCGTGAAGACATGAGAGGTGCACATTTCCGACTCGGAGGTAAGTATTACTTAGGAGTAGTACAGTCAAGTTGTAACGTGGAACGGCCCACGGGGATGGTGCTTTCCTGTTGGAGGACATGCGCTCTTCAGATAGGATGGCAAGGTTAAGATACATTGCATCCTGACATCGAGTCCGAGTAAGTATGAACTACTCTATGCAGATGTTCCTTTGCCCGTTATGGTACGGTGGTTTTTTTTTTTTTTTGGATCAACAAGTGTATTGTATCATTCATACGCTACACTACAGGAGTACGCAGTGCTTATACAGCCGTCTGCGGAAGTGCGAGGTTTTCCAATGTCCCTCGCAAACATACGTGTAGTCTACAAACTCTAGGATAGAGTTAAACCGTGCAATCGCCCTCACGTGCGCGTAACAGAAAGTGTCCACGTCCTCCTAGGAGTAATCCGGGGCGTCCTCAAAGGACAGCGCAGTCGGATTGTCCAGGAGGAAGCGTTGAATGTCGTAGAAGGGGTCCAGCGACTGCAGGAGCTCTTCGATGCATGAATATGCATACTTGCGCGTGTAGTAGTCGCACCGGAACAGGACGTGTTCGCGGGTGTGGTATGCGGGTGGGCCGGAGTGGAGAATGCACATCGTTGGTTCACGATGGCGATAGCGAAACCTGTCTCGATATTGACCGGTGGGAGCGTGATTGGTGATGCATCGGATGAACCGTGCTACTAGGGTAGGGCGTCCTCCGAGGCGCTTCAGCGGGAACGACCCAGTATGGCGGAAGCGACGGAAGGCGGGATTATGGTACGGTGGTTAGCGGAGATCATTCATTAATGAAGGCTTTATGGGCGCCTAGTCCAACGTTTACGCGCTTATACCTCGTCATAACCTCGTCTCAACCACGACAATCAATCCTCCTCCTCCTCCTCCTCCTCCTCGTCCTTGTCGAAGTCACCACATTTGTGTCGCATATACGACACTATGAGCTTGTGATGGCTACCCTACAATATCCGAACTTCCCTAGGGCGAATGTGCTAGTGCTCGGGTCGAATGCCGTGCAAGCACTCCTACCCTCCACGCTAATCTCACAGGCGGACGCACTACTCCTCGCGCACAGACTCGAAGATGTGGCGGACCTTGCAGAGCAGCAGCGGAAGAAGCTGCAGTCACTGTTGACGGCGGACAGGCATGAGGTGAGCGCATCTGCCCCACCCACCGCACCATCCTCAAGCCTTCATAGCTCGACGAGTTGCGCTACGTGAACCAACGTCTGGGCTTCCAATGCTTCACCGAGACACTCTTTGAAGATGCAGGGAATCGCCTGTACGAAGGCGAACTCGACCCCAGAGTCCTCGTCAGTTACTACCCGGAGCTGCGCGGGAACCTCTTCAGCGAAGAGGACACCGTGGACGTGATGGCTGGCGTCGCAGAGCACATGCCGCAGGAGGACTCCGTGGACGACATCAGTGAGTGTCCCCTTGCCCCGCACCTTGACTTCGGATAGTATTTGTGCCATAAACTTCTCTCTTTACCACCGCCACGCCCACCTCCGCACCGCACACTGTCATGGTCGTCGCGTCCGTCTCTCTCTTCTGCTGGGCCCCACCAATTCACCCTCTATTGACTTCTATTTCTCTCTATCCCGGCCCATTACCCGCCACCTGCCGTCTCCCGTCGGGACTGATGTAGTTGCGCAAAACCTAGTCAGGAACTACTCCCCGCATCTCTCCCCGAACACGCGCGAGGCCCCTCCCACGGTTGAATTGCGAAACATCCTCAGCATGACCGCGCGCGACATGCTCGAGTCCTATCTGCGCAAGTGGAGGCGGAAACTCGCGGTGGAGGCAGCGACGCCGCATGTGGAGGCCATGCGGATGGTGCGTTTCCTTCGTTGGCCTACGGACGTAGGCGCGCTGACAAAGCTATAGGTCGTCGACACTGTGCTGGCCAAGCTTCACGTCGCGTCGGGGAAGCTGCCCGATCTGTCCGCTCTGATCGACCAGCCGAACTCGGTGGTAGTTCCTGAGATCGAGCCTGTCCTGGTGGACTCGCGACACATAGGTGTCCTCTGCAAACTCTATCAACGGCACGGTGACGATGAGAAGCTGCTGCGTGCTTGGTCAAAACTTGCAGACGGACAGTGGCAGGACCCTGAAGTCCACGATCCGCTCACTCGAATATTTGACCTGCTGAGCGACCGGAAAGACCGAGCATCAATTCAGCGATGGACTGCGTGGTTGGTGAAGAAGGATTCTGAACGTGCTTTGAAGGTTCGTTCGTTGGAATGTGACGTAGCTGTCTGGGCTGACCACCGCGCGCAGCTGTTGCTATCTACTCTGCCTTCAAAACGGAGAGCAGAAGACGACCGATTACTGCTCCAGCAAATTCGCGAGGCAAGCCCAACAGCGGGTGAACAGCTGCTGGAACACCTCGTCGTCCTACGACGAAGTCAGGCACGTGAGCAACGCATTATGATGTCTCCATCGGAACTCATACGTAGCACAGGACCCGGAGCTGCACTCACAACTCGCATTGTCGTATGTCGATCAGCTAAAGTCATGCCTCGCGGACGAGTCGATATCGAAGCTATGGCGAGCGAAAGGTGAGTGCGTCGGACCTGTCACCGTGTGATCCACATTGCTCACATTCGCTCCAGCTGCGTCGTACTCTTCCAGCCGCTCTGATACATCATTTATTTCCTACTTCGCCTCAACAACACCGGACGCCGAGTCTAAACGTGTACGACTAAAGACCGTGCTTTTTCTCCAGGGTTCCACACTGTATGAGCCCGACGCCGTGCGCACGCGCCTCTCCCCACACGCCAAAGTCCTCAGACTTGAGTCTGCCATCCTCGAGGGAAAGGTACGCAATTCAGTACCCTGATACCGTCGGGATGTCCCTAACTCCAAGCTATGCTCCCCGTCCACAGCTTGGTAATCACCGCTCTGCGCTCTCCATCCTTGTGCATGACATGAACGACGCCACTTCCGCCGAGGCGTACTGCACGCTCGGCGGTGAGGTCGTTCCTGCGAAGACGGCGCAGCAAATCGGGGAGCGTTCGGGGCTCCAGCCGTGGGCAACCCTCGTCACACCTCTCGCTGCCCCAGGCAAATCCGCTAAGGCAGGTCCGATGCCGATAAAGCGGCAGAAGACGGTTGACGATGAGGTGAAGAAGGATCTGGTCATGATCTTGCTAGAGGTGTACATGAGCGGAGGGTACGTCCGCTGCCCGCACTCCGCTGACCGAGGCTGAGGAGGACTATGCAGGGAAGCAACGGCGGATCGCACGGCTCAGTTGCTGAACTCACAAGCTATGAACCTGGACGTGGTGGACGTACGTCTCCGTTGATGCGGATGCGGATGACGGTGCTAACCTCACGCCTGTTTCCAGGTCATCTCCATGATCCCGCCGGAATGGCCGCTGCGCGTACTTTCCACCTTCGTCACCCGCTCTCTCCGGCGCACGCTGCACGCGCACCACGAGGGCCAGATCGTCAAGGCGATCAGCGCAGGGCAGAACCTCGCCGTCGCCGAGCAGACATGGTCTGTCATCCGCGACCAGGGTGCGATCGTCGAGGAGCCGCTCGAGGACGAAGGCGACGACGAGAAGCTGGGACTCGAGCTCGGAGAGCGCGTGCAGGGCGAGCCGGCGTCGTTTAACGAGAAGGTCGACCTGCACCAAGTGCGCTTCGCGGACGCCGGAACGGACGCGGAGGGCGACGGTAGTGTGGTGGACATCACTGTTGGTTCACATCCGGATGAGGAGCTCCATGCCGGGACATAGCATTGATTCTGGGATATAGGCGAGGATAGTTTGATGCTACTGTATTTATACCATACGATACGTTTCTTGTACACTGCTTCTATCCCGGCTTGAATAGTCGAAGAGTCGAAGGCGGCGCCGAACAATTGTACCCATGGGCCCACCCGTCGCGCTGTTCAGACACAGTCGCATGCACACTCATGAGAGTCGCACGTTAACTCAGTAATAACCTGGCCGGATAGTGTCTTCCACAGTCAAGGCGGGGTAGCTGTAGACAAACTGGACGAACACCTCGCCTTCCACCTCACTCAACTCCTTCGACATGCTCCACTGCACTGACAATCTCTCTCCCACAGTGGGCGCGATCAGCAAATACTTCACGACGACCTGTGGAAATCGTTGTTTCGCCCTCCTGACCAACTCTTTGACGGCCACCAAGCCCCTCGCGTGAGTGCGATGGACGGTAACTTGTACGATCCAGAGGGTGACCGACTGGCCAGTGACGGTCAGGAAGTAAGCGTCGAAGAGAGCATCTTGTGGTGCCGTGGGGACGAAGCAGAAACCGGGCGTAACGTCCGCCTCCGCGGCACGCCGATACCTGATGAAGGGCATCGGCGTCGGGATGTCGGGGAACCTGGCAGATGAGAGGGAGCAAGGCTCCATCAGAGTAGTTTCGCCCTCGACAAGCTCTATCGCCCGGTCCTCCGCTATTCGCAGAGTACTGCCCGAGTGACCGGCATGATATTCGAATCGGCGCGGGACCGCGGTCTGAGCCGAGCCTTGGGTCATGCGGGAATACTCTGCGCACATACCGAAGTCAGCACTGCCGTGGCAGAGCAGCATGAGAGCCAAGCCCTCGAACGAGATACCAGCGAGCGTTGCGGTGTGCATGGCTCTGCAAGCTGAATGGTGTCGCTTTGCGTCCTGGAGCTCAAGCAGCTTGTATCTGGCCCTGATCCCATCTACCACTGACGCGGTCTTGAAGGTAACAACATCCCTATCGTCTCGCAGGACAGTAGGGTCTATCGCATTAGACCTCGACACCATGAGGAGTTTGTCGGAGGCGATGGAAGTTGTTGTCGACGCTGCCTGGACAAGCTTGATGATGCTATCCATGCTGAGCGACTCGATGACGTCTTGGAGGTCCTCTTCGAACTTCACCGGATCCGCCAGTGCTTCAACGATATCGCGCGGACATGGGCCATACTGCCGCCGAAGCTTCCGCACTTCTTCGATATTGAACGTGAGGTCGGAGGTCGGCATCAAGCCTGGAGTCGTCAATCTAGAGACATCATGAGTATGAGACAAGGATAGTAAGTGTGAACAACTAGCACATCGTCAGGAGTTCTTCGACCCCCCACGGCTTCATGAACCATAGTCTCCCGTCGCCAAACACTTTGAGACGGCCCTTGTACATCGAATGACCCGGTGAGGCGAAGAGAACGAAGAAGGAAAATGCGCTGAGAATCGCCGGGGAAACCGAACCCGCCTCTTCGGGGGAGTCTATGAGAGACAGAATGCGGCTTTCAGGAGTAGCGCAAGTCATGCCAGCGAGGGCGCTCGGAGCGTTGACGTCTGCAGTCGGACAGGTGCGAATGCCCTCCTTGTCAAAGTATAATGCCTCCCCCTTCGACGTGAAGAAGATGACAGCCTGCTCAGCGGCCAAGCAGCGGAGCAGGACGTATACGGCACAACAGGACTTGCCTAGCATCCGCCGACATGTCAGACAAGACAAGTTTCGCCGAGGAGGATTGAAGAGACGTACCCGTACCCGGGTTCCCAGTGAGAACGACACCGGGGATAACGCATGGCGTATCTGTCTTACGAGCGTTGGATAGGCGAGCAAACATCATCTTATACTCTTCGCGCACGTAGAGCTTGCCATCGGTCTTGACGAGGAGGCCGAAGTGATCCAGAACTTCCATCTGTTCTACTCTGATGATGTCGTCGTCAGACAGGAGCCGTGCTTGGCCAGCGTCGCCCCACCAATCTTTCATGAATGCTATCCAGAAGTCATCGAGACACTGCGTCCAGTTCGAGACCTAACATCGGCTAGTGATTAGGGGTAGGATGGGAGGCATCTGACTGTTCTGCGCACCCTGGTAAGCCGTACCTTTTTGTTGACGTGGGCATGCTCAGGCTGTGATATGGCGTTGAAAGCTAGTGCTGGTGGGCTTGCGGACATAGCTGCAGGAGGGGCGAGGCAGACTCACTTGCGGGAATGCGATGTGACTGCACTTATATATCTGCCGCGAACAGTATGGCGGAAGTTCCAACTCGGTAATGATAATACAGCGGAGGAGGATGAGGCGGTGCATTTGTTGAACAGGGGAGAATTGAAGAGATCCCGGCGATCCAACCCCTAAGTCTCGGAACGAGTTCTGATGGCGGTAGCTCCACGATATCGAACCTCGCTTTAGCCAGTTGGATGGTACTGTATTCATACTAAGTAAACGATACACTTCTCGTACAATGCTCCTGTCCGGGTTGAACGGACGTCCACGCACCTCACTATGCTACAACACGAGATCTAGCGTCCCTATCCCAGCGGTGTCGTACTCCCATCGCCACCGCTCTATTGCGCCTCCTCGGGCTTCTGCACGACCGCCTCGGCCGCACGCAACGCCTCCTCGAAGCCGCGCAGCAACGTCTCCCTGTCTTCCATGCCGACGCTGACGCGCACCAAGCCCTCCTCCACGCCCCATCCCGCAGCCCAGTCGAGCTCCGCGTAGTGCGCGAGGATGGTATACGGCGACGCCAGGGTGAAGTTCGTGCCCAGACTGGGGCCCTTCATGCACGGCAGGGTATCGAAGAACACCCTGGACGCCTCGAGGCTTGTGAACGTTAGCGAGAACAGCCCGCCGTAGCCCCCGGCGAACTCCCCGTCTGAGCGCCGCACGCGGCACTTGTTGTAGTTGTGCGGCGTGATCCACTTGGGGTAGTACACGGCCTTGACGGCGGCGGCGGGAGGCGGAGACGGGGCGGCGAGCGAGCGCGCGTGGAAGAGCTCGCAGACGGCGAGCGTGTTGTCGTCGATGACCGCGATACGCCGGCGGAAGTCGCGCGAGTTGCGCTCCATGTAGATCGCGTCTTCGTCGAAGTACACATCCTCGAAGTTCGCGGCCATGTACGCTTTGAGCTCGGCGTAGTGCCGTCCTTGCGGATTCAAGACGAGGCTGAGGGGTGAACAGGTGAGCTCGGATCGAGAAGTGGACTGAGAGGTACGTACCTGCCGCCCATGACGTTCGCGTCGCCGCTGAAGACCTTGCTGAGGCTGCTCACGACGATGTCCGCGTAGGGCAACACCTCGACGTTGGCGAAGTTCCCGATCGTCTCGTCGACCATGACGAGGAAGTCGTATTTATCGGCGAGCTTCCGCAGCCTCGGCAAATCCGCTGACCGCAAGAGCGGGTTCGACGGGAACTCCGTGAGGAGCATGAGCACCGTCCGTCCGGCAGACTGCTGCGACTCCCGCTCCAGCAGCTTTTCGAGCTCGTCGATATCGTCGTCGAGCCCGTGCCCGAAGTGGTGGCAGCCCGGTCCCCACTTCTCGAGGCACTTCAGCGAGTCCGTGTATGGGAAACTAGAAGGTCGGCTGAGTATGCAGTCCGCAAAACGGGATGCAGGGGATAGCTACCCGAAGCACACGCTCTTCGCCGGAAGGAGAGCCCCAAGAGCCAGTTGGTGTCCGCTCCAGATCGCAGCCATGCCGGTGGGGTATAGGTACACGTCGTCCTCGGTTACGCCCTCCACGCCACGCGTACTCGGTCCGAGCTCAGCCTCTTGCCCACCGGCGGTGGACCAGTCCTTGGGCGTGTCCCGCACGAGCACGCCAGCTATGCGGCGCCGCATCGCGCGCTTCGCTGCCGCGGCCGACTCGAGGGGCAAGTTGCGGCCGTAGCGCTCCTCGACGTAGTTGAAGTGGTCCTTGCTCAGAGGCTCGACGGACGATTCAGCGGTGGAGTGGCCAAAGCGAGCTTGCAGGACAGACGGAGAGGGAGGCGGCGACTTGCCAAGGCTCTTTGCGGAGTAGTGTCGGTTGCCGGGCTTCACGGGTGGCCGACCGGGTGCAGGGGTGGGAGCCTGGGGGCTTCCGGGGCTTCCGGTGTCTTCTCCAAGCAGAGAGAGACACCGCTCCGCGAGGCGGGAAGAGATGCAGATACCGGTGTGTTGCCAGAACTGCTTCGCGAGAGGGAACGAATCCTTGGGGAACAGGACGATGTGGAGCTCCACGCAAGACGTCGAAGCATCTTCCTGCTCTGGGCAGATCGTGAACTGCACGAGGCGGACGGGTACTGCGGATCCCGCCTTCGTGGACCGGTCGATCATGAACGCACGGCATTGCTCTGCAATCTTGCGCGTTGGGCAGAGGAGACACCGTTCGCCTTGTACGCCGAACTTCTGTTCACATATCCGCGCGAGCTGGATTGAATAGCCCGTGAGCATGTGAATGACATACAGTCGATACGGCACTAAAGTTGAGAAGAAGGTCCGAGTGACTGGGAGGGTTGTCCGACAGAGGATGCGTCTCTGGAAACAACATGCAAACGGTGCAGAGAATCGGGGAGTTGTCCGCGGACGGTCCAGCACATGAATCGCTCGTGGGCGCCGCGTGGACATAATCGATGTCTGCCAACAGGCTGTCTCTAGCAAGTCGATTAGGCCCGCCACATCTCACAACGTGCACCGCTAGGGACCTTGGTTTGTGAAAGCGATGTTTCGTCCAGGCGGAGCATAATCTCCCTTGAATTTGGCGTGCGCTTAGGCCCCGCAACGGTGAAAACTTGACCCAACCTGAGTTATCGGTTATCTGGGGAGTGCATTTCCACTACGCTGCTGTGCCACATCAGCAGCCGAGTTCGGGCTCGAAAGTGCCCGCTCCCAGGCTCGAATCAGTATTCAAGCCTGACAGCGCGCACGATGCTGGAGCGAATACGAGAAACATGTTCGCAATGGCAGCGTAGCGGAGTCCCGAAACGGAGTGTCGCAAGGCGGGCAACGGTGGTTGCGAGCGGGATGACGGTCGAAACGCGTCGGGCATCGGTGATGGCTTGTCGGGGCAGGCGGGTCATATCGAACAGGCCAAATGGCTTGTCCCCCGACAAGAATCTCGTCTGATACGTCTATCATGAGATCCGAATACCGATGCAGGTCAAAGCCCCTCCTCAGCCTAACAATCACAGTTACATGTCGTATCCTTGCCTTTCCGCGAATCTCTGTGGCCTCACGGATCGCCGTCTTGGCGCGATGCTCGACTTCTGCTTGGGTCTCGTACCACAGGACTGCTCCGAGTTCCACCTGCGCGACCAGTGTCGCGGCAGACCCATGCCCATCTGTCAGCGACCATCGAATGGCCTACAGAATCGCACATGTTCTGATGGCACCCGCCGAAGCAAACGCGAGGCGTCTCTTGTATGACGCACAGGTTGTTTGCTACAAGACGGCGGACGATCCGTCTGACGCACACACCAAGGAGTTGACTCTCCGGTGTGAGGGTACAGATCCGGCTCTGCCTGCGTGCACCAAACGAATGGACGACAAGTCGGGCATCTGGGCAGCAAGGAACACTCGAGATCCGTGGTATGTCGCTTCGCATCGCACCACTAGAAGCTGTAGCGCAACTCCAGCAACTCCAGGTCCTCTGGCTCACTGTTGCATCGCTTGATATCGCATGGGAGGCACCCCGAAGCTCCTCCCTTCCCATTGGGGCCGCATCCTACTCCCCACCAAACTGCGCCGTCACGTCACGCGATCCATCCAACCCAGCTCCTAGGCCTCATGGACTTGTATGACGCAAGACACGTCCCATAGGAAAGACAGCATGGTATGACGACGTACCTTCTGAATGCTCAAGTGGATGAAGAACCGCGGGTAACCGGAGACCTGCGCATCGACCACCCGCTTGTTGCCCTCCTCGTAGTCCACGTTGTCCCTCCAGGTCGGCAGAGAGACCGAGATGGCGTGCGCCGTGAAAGGTGGGACGGGCAGGCCCATTGCGACCTGCTGGTCATTCTTCGTGTACGTCGCCGTTAGACTCATCTTGGAGTATAGAGCGGTTGAAGGAAGAAGAGGGAGAGTGTACGCGAGAGACCTCGCTTCTAGGATCGTGGTAATGGACAAGTTTTACAGGTGCGGCCGCCGACTGCATCATCATGGTGTCAGTTGTGTCGAGGAGCGAGTCAAATTCAGCGATCTTATCTTTGGGTCAGTATACCCAGGATCTAATCTTATCTCACTCATCTGGGAGAGACTACTTACATGACTATGAACACGTCGTCAATAATCGAGTACTGCACGGCTACACTCCCGGTTGCCAGTTTGAAAACGGAATGCGAACTACTTAACCACAAGAAACACTTCAATGCACTCATCGAGCTCCCGCCGCAGTCAATGTCCACCTTGTGGCTGTGTAAGTAATATCCACGTGTTCTCACCCGCCGTCGGGAATTACCGCATATCGCGGCGCCAGGACGCGGCGCCCGGTTGGCTCTTTCTCTCCTCTTGTCCTCTTCCAACATCTCCTTCCCCGAACGTATAGGATGTCATTTTGACACACCGAACAGTCTATGGTATCGATCGCGAGGAACCCTCGCGTCGCGCTGGGGATCGCAAGAATCCTGGGTTTGAAGTTCTGCTAGATGTGGTGGAGTGGATGAGACGCAGCGCTGGCTAGCATTGGTTGTCCGAATAAAGGTGCGTCTCAAGTCTTGATCCATTGGGGAGAGCGATACATCGGGAATACAGAGGTAGAGTATCAACACGAACATATCTTCGTTCATCGTGTTACGATCCACTTGTGGGGCAAGGTCCCGCATCAGAGTGACGAGCGGGACGAGGGTGTATGTCGCAGCGCAAGTAACATTGGCCGTCGAAACCTGTGGGACCCTTCGGAAAGCGATCATTTGCGTCCAGAGCTTCAATGTCTCGTCCCCGTCTGCTAGCTAACGTTAACGGCCAGGAAGCGCACATTCGACCAGTGACGCGGCGTCGAGTTCGCACTGATGCGACTTTGATCACCGTGCCCAAAATCTTGATTACGCCTCGCGATTGCCACTATGCCAGCACTTGTCACCTGCTCATCACATCCTGGATGCTATCAACCGTGATCAATATTCACGATATAACGTGCGTTTCCATTCTTCTGCAACGAACTTGAACTCGTCAGCCTTAGAGTCGCGCGTGGCCTCCATTATATGGTGCGTGTGCCAAGCGTAACCAGCATGCGGTTGCATTCCTAACCTTCCTTTTCTGACAATGGGGCAGTCCTGTCCAAGTTCAGTGACCTTGGACTTAAAACGCGATGAGGTAAGCCTCTGTCGGCCGCCTAGCAGCTATATAAGTACAGTGTGAAGTGTGCGGTCATACGCCGACGCCGACAGTGCTCTCTCACATAGTGGTGGCTACGCGGCGGTTGTGGTTTGATGCTCTCAGCATCGCCAAAGGCGCTTTCGGCAGCCAACGCTCGCGTCGCAGGAGCATGGACGTATGTCCAGTATCCCATTCCTTCACGAGGCCGCAGAAGTTGTCTCAGGCTGACGTTGGATTGTCTCAGGGTAGACAAGTCAGACCAGCGAAGATCATCCAGTGGCACCTAGCAACACCGTCCAAGTAACTCGGCTCCCACCCCTCTACCGCCGCGCTCGTTCTGCGCCACTGAGGCCCTATAGGGAAGGCTTAGCCTAGGACTGAGAAGCTACGACCTATTCTAGTCGCGCCCACGGCTTCACAACTCTTCACGCCTGACCTCATGTTCGACCCTGCTGGCCACAACCCGACATCCAGAGCCTCGTTGTGGCAGGCCTGTACCGCAGCGCTCTATCTTGACGCTGTCTCTTATACCTGACCCTGCTGAAACGTCTGTGCGACCTTCACAACGTTCAGTCCCCCTCTACCCCTCGGTCCTCACACCCTGGCTCGATGACACTACTCGTGCAGTCTCCCCCCTCAGGAATCAACGCTAGAACAGACAAGGAACGTGTTTGCCGATGTGGGTCCACCGCTCCCGCCTGTCGAAGCGGAAATCGCGACCGGGCACTAGCTCAGTTTGGCCTGCCTTGTACTTCTCCCGCCCCCGGAGTTACGGTTGATCTATGCAGTCATTCACTGTCGTATGGGCAGTCAATGGTGAGTGCAATGCTTTCCGGACAGTTTCTGTCGGTTTGACTGCTCTATACCCCTTCATTCATTTCCAACGCTCAGCGGTGCATGCATCATTCGTGTATTGAGGTGCTCATATGTCGCGGAATCCGTGCATAACGTTCGCTCTCGACAATCAGGGCGCCTATGCGCCTCCGAGCCTCGTGCATGGGACAGTGCGCCCACAGTGCGCCTCGTTCCCCTCCTCCGTGCTTCCTCGTTGCAACCTTAGGGTCGCGCTCAGAGTGATAGCTGATCGTTCCTCTCACAGACAGGGTTTCTTTATTCTCTGCGGGCAAACCATATAACGGCTGGCTTCCACCCGTTCGCCCTCTTTCTGCCCCCAGGACTTCCTGCTCTGTGCGACTACGTTGTCCATCCCGTCGTCTTTGACAATCCTCTTGCACGCTGTGGACACGAGCTTGGCAGCCTTGCGGTGGTGGTCTCCCCGGAGCTGTCAAACGTCGCGCCTCGCCCAGTACGGTCAATGATGTTCTCACTCTACTACCTCCGAGCGCCATCTTCGCGAAGCGGCCCCTCCACCCGACAATGTGCCTCGTTCGGCCATCTTCTTCCCGCATTCATTTCGCAATGCACCCGGCATCGTCTTCTCCCCGTATCCAAATCAGGACTTTCGACATTTGCCCAAGACGAAGCGGACGAGGCGGCGCGAGATGGACCATGGCCCGAAGGTGAGTATCGTACGTCATCCCACGCTCGCTGACAACACTCCCTCTCTCGAATCCTGCCTCCCCTCCGCCGTTTCCCCACACTTGCCTATTTCCGTAGGCGGGCTACCCGCCGTTACGGAACACGTGTTGAAGGCTGTGGGACGAGCGCACGTAGACGCACATGTTATACGCTTGTTGGGCAGACATCCCGAACGCAACGAACGCCACAAAGGTGTGTCTCTTGACGTCTTGACCGCCGGCGGAGGATCGCTCACCGTCATACTACAGGCGCGTTATGTCGTAATGAGACCTGCACCCCTCTGTGTCGACTTACCACCGTATCCGATTTGCTTTCTCGACGATGCCTCTTGTGCGCGTGCGCACGATGTGCAGCCGCGATATGGTCTTCGCACTTCTCATCCGTCTTTGAATGCAGGGAATCTCGGGGCATGCGCCTGAATGCTCCTGGCTGCTGGGCCATGGGACTCAGGACGTCCACGAGGCTCCTCAGTTTTCCCGCATCTCTCTATTCCCGCAGGCGTCCACCATGCATAGAACAAGGGAGCCGGGCACGCTCCCATCGACGTCGAGTTCTAGGCGCGAGCTACGCTCTCCGCTCCTCATCTCCGCCCTCGTACACTCCGCGATACACGTCCTGACGACGGGTCACGGCACGGCCGGGCGCCCTCCAGACTCCAGAGTCCGACGAACCGCCCAATCCCTTGTGCACGGTGCACTGTGCGCGAGCCCCAACCCACGGCCTTGTATTCCCCGCGTCGGCTGACGGCTGAATGCTGATGGAAAGATATGTTCTCAGTCCAGTCCTGCGCGCCCGCCGTGCTGACATAAATCCCAACCTTAACAGCTTATGGAAATCATTGCGCGCATACGGGTGTGGGTGCGGGTGCGGGTGCGGGTGCGGAGGCATCCGGATTCCGGACTTGCACCGTGCACTCGCCGGCGTACTCTTGTGCCGTGGTCCCTCAATCAAGCCTCCGCAGCCCCGCGGTCTCGGGGCCTCGACTTCGCCCCAGGAACCAGGTGCACCAAATGCGCTCTGGGTTACGTCGCAGCGGGCTTCCTGAGCGCATGGTCCGCGCCAGAAACGGGGTGCAAACGCAAGTCTTTTGGCGAGCGAAGACGCGCTCACGAGACTGCGAACCGGGAACGTACGTATATGTCTATTTCGATTTCGTCATCCGTGAGTAGGCGGGTGGGACTAACGGGAAGGTAGGTAATGCGCGGGAACAGGAAACAGAAGTAAGTAATCACAGGAATAAAGTGAAGATATCCGGGGACGCGGAAAATAACCTAGTGGAATGTAGGAGACGGCGGGACAAGTGGGTGTAACGGCCAATGGTCCTCCAGACTGGTGGGTGCTGCGAAACGTTGGGTAACTACTACTGATACTTATCTTCCATCCTCCCAGAGCCGCCGGGCGCCGCCTGGGGCGCCCGGGAATAATCGATACAGTGCGACGCGTCGCCGGGTAGTGATACAATGGTACAGAGACGAGAGACGGTGATCAAAGCGATAAACCAAGATGACGGACGAAGACCTCACCTGGGGAGGGCAAGGCCAAGAAGATATCTGCGATCGGAGAGCGGGGATGAGATAGCAATAAACAAAATAACGAGTGGTAAGTGAGAGAGCGAGGGGAGAAAGGGAGAAGAGCGTTCTAAATCGCGAACGCGGGCGCGGACGCCATGTACGTCGGGGCAAATGCGGCGTCGTCCACGGGATCCAGCGCCGACCGCCCGTAGAAGCTCGCGAAGTCGCCTTTCGGCGGGACGCCTCCGAAGTCCTGGGTTCCGTACCCTATGTCAATGCCCGTGGGTGCGCAGAAGGCGGGGACGCCTGACGGATAGAGTTGCGTCTCATGCTGGTGGTGGTGCTGAGGTAAGAATTCCGCGGACGGATCGTACCCGTGGCCGTTGTTGCTGAGGTAGTTGTCCAGGATAGAGCTCGGATCGCAGGGGGTGTGCACCGAAGAGTACATCTGCGGTGTGCCGGGGATGCTCGAGAGGGGCGAGGACGACGCCGTCCAGTTGCAGTTGTCCATGAAGGACGTGTCGATCGTGAGATTGAACATCTCGGGCCCGGAAACGCACGACTCCTGCGAATCCTGTGAGTATGCGTCGAAGACGCCCTGCTGATCGAGGGGATCGCAAGCCTGGTAAGCCATTGCCGAGGTCGCGCTGTTGTCGAAAGAGAATGTGCTGAAATCCTGCAGAAGTTCGTCAACAAGGGCGCACCGGACAAGGGCGGCGCTAAACTCACAAAGGAATGATTTGTGGAAGCGAGCGAGTAGGACGGGGTGGGAACGTATGGCGACGAAGGTGAGCTGTAGTAATCACTCTCGGTGTCCGCTTCCGATGGTGGCGAGGGCTCGGGAGTCGAACACTCGTACGCCGGCGTGCGAGGGACCTCGGGCTGCGAACTCGACGAGCGGTTGGCCTTGCGCTTCGAGGGCGTCGAGGGCTCGGGACTGAGGAAGGGCGGATTCGAGTGCTCGGTGTCGGGCACGGGCGCGGACGACGAGCGTCGGTAGTGGCGCGCGGTTATCGGTGCCTCGAACCTGGTGACGACCTCGGGGACGTGGTGGCGGTCGAATTCCTGGATCGCGGCGTCGAGCTCCGTGCCCTTCTTGCCCTCTATAAGCAGCTGCGCTATCTTCGCGCAGCGCTTGAGATCCTTCGGCTCTACCTCTCTCACTTTCCGTTTCTCCGTCGTCGGGCCCTTCCCCTTGGTGTGCAAGGGGCGGAACGCGTACTGGGGGAACTTGCGCTTGTGCTCTTCGAGCGCGGCCTTGGCCTTGGCGTGCCAGACCTGCCGTTCCTCGCTGGGGAGGTTCTGCCAGGTGAGTCCGATGATCTTGGACAGCGTGCTGTGGTTGGTCTCGACCTCGGAGGAGACGTGCTGGTTTTTGATGAAGGACGAGCGGAAGAGGATGAAGGCGTTCGGCGGGCGAGGGATGTGGTTCTCGGGCTTCTTCTTCGCGTGCGCGGCGCGGCGCGTGGTCGCGTCGGCGTTGGCGGGGAAGAGCAGCGCCTCTCCCGAGAGATCCGCGGGCGGGCTGGGAGGATCGGTGAACGTGCCAGGGGTGAGGGTCGGGGCGAACGCGAAGCTCGCGGCGGACATGTCGACTGGCGTGGTGGCTGCCAGTTGAACATCTGCGCGGTTGGACTATCAGCCACGCTCGCGCGCTGGGGATGATGGAGGACGTACCGTGGGCCGCGGTGCGCTTTGAGAGGCGGACGCGTTCGGGAGGCATGGCAGAAGACCGAAAGTGGCAAGAAACCCAGGATGCAGCAGCGGGCGGAGAGGGGAGTGACTCGAGAG
The DNA here is from genome assembly GCA_001792895.1 of Lentinus brumalis. Classification (NCBI taxonomy): domain Eukaryota; kingdom Fungi; phylum Basidiomycota; class Agaricomycetes; order Polyporales; family Polyporaceae; genus Lentinus; species Lentinus brumalis. The sequence continues at coordinate 47,513 of MARA01000069.1, read as the reverse complement.
CCGGGGACGTGATGCAGAGGAGGGGTGTCGCAAATGGAGAACCGGTGGGAGATTACATACATCTTATAGCGGCCGCACAGACGGGGGTGCGAAAGACCTCCAACTCCGAAGTCGTGGCGTTACGGGCTCTCGACACTTACCCGAAGCGGCGGTCACAGGGATTCTTGCCAATTCACGCAGCGTTTCTGGCACGATAAGCCCGCACGCGAAAGGCAGCATTGATCCAGCACAAGGGACAAACCTTGCCATCCAGGTCACGGTCCTTCTGCCTGCCGCTCGCCCGCCTGATTTTACTCGTCTCATTACGTCTCCGCCCACGCCCACGTCTGCGCCGCGAGAGCGCACGACACACCGCCAACCGTGCTCGACAGCTCGGACGTCCTCCGCCAGTCGTCCCGCCACGCTCGAGCGGAAGCATACGCTGGGGAGAGTCACGATCGAGATGCGCATGATGGGATGGCCGGGCCCAATGTTGCGCAACCCACCATGCTTCATTGAGGAATTGTTGTACTGCGCTCTGTTCCCATCGAACAAGCGCTGCCTCCCAAGGTCTTTGCACGTAGCGATGACAATCCAGGGCCTGCGTTCCCCTTGCAAGCTGCCTTGTAAGTTGTGCGTTCAGTGTGCATCGCCGTTGGCGATCGTATGTTTTGATGTCCTCCTCGCCGCCAGTCTAACGCCACATCTGGGATCGATTGGCTTGGTGAGATGCCCATGCCTGGCGAGATCCCCGACGGGAGCAAATACTTACCATCAGATTTGCCCCGATCCTACAGTCCCTGGCTAATGCCACCACTTCTGCTACTCCTCGCCGGGGGTCTGCACGACCGCACAGCGCACTGGCACAACGATTTCCGCTCGCGGTTGCGCTCACGTTTGTCTGTACGGCATTGTTTTTCGTCACCAGCGTCTTGCATCGCGGAAGTATTTGGAGATCAAACATCACGGAGTGCGCCCAGAAATCCTCGTCCGAGCTCTGATGATGCCAAAGAATCCCAACCGTATTCGACATCGGTCGTCTGGTCGTCCTGAGCCTCCGTCATCTCATATAAACCTCAGACTCTGTGGGCGCCGCCATCACGGCTTCTAGCCGTCTTCGCTGCCACTACGCACCACCGCGGCCCACTTATCCAAGGCAAATCGATTCCTAAAACGACAAGTGGACGGACGTGGGTACCTGGCGCGCCAATCTGGGAACTCGCACACGCAGGCGCCCATGCTGCTTCGAAGATCACGGAGCCCTTCGCTGACCACGGCGCCCCACGGTCTCCCTTCCCTCAGGAAGGACAACCCGTTGCTACTCTGCGCGGCTTCGTACGTGCCTGCAGGAGTAACACGTACCTCCTGCCACATACGGGCGGGAGGCCCGAACACGCATTAAATCACGCCGTACGCCCTCTGCTCCCAGGCAATCGGCATGACAATCACGACCAGCATTACCCGTGTCGTAGCGGCCATTCCAGATAGATGGAGGCACCCACAGAGCTGCATGGACGTGCACATGAGGGCGGCAAGCAAGTCTTCTTCGCTCCTGATGCCCGTGATCGCCCACGGAATTTCTGCGCGGGCCATGCGATGGCCGTGGAGTCCCCTCCGCCGTATCGTCGCCTCTTGACGCGTTTAGAAAGAGCCCCGAGACTTCTCGAGCCGCTGAGGACGTTAGCAACGTTAGCGTTGCGCTCTAGCATGGGGACGGGCACGACGATTGCAGGCAGCGTTGTTTGGCTGCGAAGGAGCTGCGCGCCAGGGCTAAACCCAGAATGTCAGCTGTGCAGTGCCTACTCCCATCGCCACGGACGCAGTTGAATGAGTGCAGAGCCAACGCCAGCGGCCAGTGCTCCTCCGCGTGCGCGTGATAGCAATTCTAGCACGCCTTCCCTCCCGTGCGTCCTTCGCCCCATCCTTCTCCTTCCGCGTGCGCAACGAGCTCGGAGATGGGCCCCGATAACTGCCGGCATTCAGCTTCCCGCGATCTGCAAGTCGTCCCGGATTGCAGGGCTTCGCTCCCTTTGCCGACGTATCTTTGCGCCAGCCATGTTCTCTGCATGGTCGATGACGAGCTCCAGCACACGCGCGGACGGGAGGGATATGACGACGAAGGTGCTCCATTGCCTTTCTCAGCGGGTTCGCCCCGTGCACGCCGCAACGTGGCCTCTACCCTCTGCACGTGTACGGAGCTGATGACCGTCCGGCGGGGCACCCGCAGGTTCACACCGCCCCGCCCCGCCTGCAGGCAGCCCGACGTTGGTTTTTGGAACGATAAGCACCGCAAAATAAATTCGGACGGGGACAAGGACTTACCTCGCCTGGGTGCCCAGCCTGAGTTGTGCCCCCAATCGTTATTCAACTTTCCACGCATCCGATCTTGTCCTCGCAGCTGGAGGCGGGCCGGGAGGCGTATCCATCCGCCGCCATGGGTCTGTGGAAGTGCCATAGCCTCCAGGGCCTGGGCTGCGGGTCATGCGGGAGGCGTTGTTGTATTAAATTGGCGAGGACGCGACTGTATCTTGCATGTGGCGCAGGAGGGGCAATGGTGTACGCCTCTGCCCCTTCACGTCGCGGAGATGAACGCCTCTGGTGGTATTATCAGCCGCAAATCATGCCCTAGCAATCGAGGGCGGTGGCGAAAGTGAGCACTCACCTGTGATGATTATTGGACGGGCGCAAAGCGCGAAGATGAGGGCCTCGGCCTGCACGAGGCAGGCCTCAAACAAAGTTGCCCCGAGGGCCTTGCCGTCCGCACGGTGCGCGTCGATCGTGTCGAAGGCGGATGCGGCGGACGTCTCGCCGGCTGCTGCTAGAAGCGTGCAGGGTGCGCGAGATGAACGTGAGAAAGATGGAGTACAAGGTCAGTCTGGCTTGGTCTGACGCGACTCCGAGAGTCGTGTGGTTAGCCCCAGATCGACGGGTGAGATGCGTATGCGCTCGCCATGCGTTCCCGCGTTCCTGCTGCCGGGTGTTCAGCTCGCGTATCCTGCAGAACACCGGAAGAACTGAACACGAGCGCACCACTACCGACCCTCTGCGTTCAGCATCAGACACCTCGTCCGCCCATATCCGCCCGGCACATCCTGGCCCTCCAGAAACAGCTAGACTAGAGTTGTCTGTGTAGCTGTTTGGTAGGAATCTGGGGCGCGAATCTTGCGACACGCTTCAGGGCAGAACCAGGCTTAGTTGCACAGCTCATGATCCGGGATAAGAGAAGCCAGCATCGTACCTGCGGGCGCGGTTGCGACGCAGTCCGTCGCACTCTGAACCTTGTCAGACAAGGCACGTTGGCAACCGGGGAGCGACAAGAAGTAAGGGACGCGCAGATGTAACCTAAAGGAGATGGAAGAGTCGATGTGGACTCGCGTTCGTTTCGGTGTGCGTTGAAGGTTTCAATGCTACGCCAGTCGGATCCTCGGCGACCATATGGCGCAGACGTCTATGAGCAGTCAGCGCAAACAACGGCAGCATGACTACGAGGAGCGAGATAAGGTGGACCATATCTCACGCCGTTCGTCTCTCCATTCTTCGCCTAAGCTGAACGGTGGCGCGAACGTTCGTGTAGAAGGGGGCGGTGGACGACCTTGTATCCAAAAGAGGATGTGGACCACATTTCAGCGTACTCATCGATGACTCGAGCACAACTCCTCGAGCATAAGGTCGTCCAGCGGCGGATATGGCTCGTTCGATAGCGTTCCATCGTAGCCTAAGAATGGTATGTGTAAAGGACCACCGCGAAGCCTGCAGTTGTAGCTCGGCTCGCAGCGTGAGTAGGGTTCAGCACCACATATGACGCAGCATTAGGACGCTCCGCCGATCTCCCTTAGACGAAGGACGCACCTATGTGCCCGACTAGACAAGGACAACCTGTGAGCAGATCGTCGTGGAGATCACGGTGACATCATTGTAGTCAAGCGTCCAAGAAGGGTTCCCAATCGTGAATGTACGTGCATATAACAACACACTCTCCTGTGGCAATACTTGGTCTTCTCAGAGAGTATTCATATGCTTGATATATGCGAACTCACCTATTATCTGACCGAGGTCACTCGCTCCGTTGAACCCTAGCACACGTCCGTGACCGACCTGTAGCCGATCGGTTATGCCTACTGAACATTGTTACTTGTACGATCGGTGTTGAGGAAATTTTGAGTACGACGCACCAGAACGACCGCATCCGCCTCTATTTCCACGAGCATCTCCGACGAGACAAACCGTGCGCCCACAATCATCGTCGCCGCCGGACCCACACCGCCCAGAGCATCCTTGAATGCATCCCCCACCCTGCCCGTGTCCTCATCCTTCGCGACAAACATCCTCACACGCACAATGTCCGACTTCGTGCCACCGAGCGCCGTCACAGCGCGCACAATTTCGTCGAATGTCGCCTTGGCTTGGTCATACGCCGACCCGGGATGGCGCAGCTCGCCGGAGTCGGGGTCGAGGGATGTTGTGCCCGAGACGAAGATGAAGGGTCCCTTCCGAACCGCTCTGGAGTATCCGAACTGCTTCTCGTATGGGTTGTTCGTGCGGAATTGTTGCATGTTGGACGAGAGGGTGACGGAGCGGGAGATGGGCATGACAACCAGGCGAGGGTAGGCACGTACCTGACTTGGCGTCCATGTTTTGGCATGACTCGACCACAGATACATGGTCTATGCCAGCCTCGATGACTCCGATAGAGCTCACTCTGTCAGGCGTAGCAGAGGGCACGAGGAGACAACAATTTTGCTGCATGGTGATGGTAGGGAACAGAGCAAGAACAGAGCTTGCGAGCGGCGGTGCACCGCCGAGCGGACCCCAACGACGTCATCTGGACCGTCTGCGATGCTCCCGACGGCGACGAAGTGCTGCCCGTCGTCGGCGACAACGTCGAGCGCATACACGCAGTGCTATGACCTTCATCTGCTGTTCGGACCGATGCGTCTACAGCTGTCTAAGTACAGCAACCGCCCCCAGCGCTCCAGTCACGGAAGCTGCGCCTCGTGTCCGGATAGCTCAGGCTCCTCGTCTTTATCCTCGTCCATCTCGTCCTCCTCGCCATCGTCATGGGCGACTTCCACGACATGCCGCCCCTCGTCGACGGCCACGGCTCGATGCCGACCATGATGGGCCACGCGAACGCATTCGCGTCCTGGGACTCCCTCCGCACGCCTGGCGTCGCACCGCCCCACTCCTTCAGCCCCGGACCAGGCTTCCTGGGGCCCTCAACATGGCCCGGATACGACTCGCAGGGGAGCACACCGATGTTGTGGGGCTCGTCGCCCATGATGTCTACCCCGATGCTCGCTGCGCCCGCCATGGCCGTCATGCCCAACATGCAGTCTGGCTTCCCCGGCGTCAGCCCAGGTACTGGCTGGCCGCGTCCACTCGCTACCCAGGAGGAGATCGACAGGAGTCCGCCGTCAGCTTGGGACAGTGCGATAGACGACGGGTATGAGCGACGACAGTTCGCTCCCCGTGGTAACACCCCCAACCTCTCGCGGAGTGTGTCCCTCTCCTCCAGTCCCTCATCCGCCTCCTTGTCCAGTCGTTCACCATCGCGCAAGACGTCCTTACGTGGAAACGCTGCTGAAGCTCTCAAGCGTCCTCCCAGGGAATGGCGGACAGACTTCAGCTTGTCGGGAGCCGGCTTCCTCAGCGGTCTACTAGGGAACCGGGCACGATCGAAGTCCTTCGGAGGCATCGGCGGTGCGCGACCGTGCTTCTGCCGGCCATGCTTCTCCATACTGACATCTGTATCCACTGCACAGTACAGGAGAAGGTCGTCCTGCACCCCTACATCCGGTACAACGCATCGAAGCCGCCCATGTACCTCGACCTCCGCGAGTCGCCCACCTCAGTCAACTTCCGCGCCCTCAGGGACCGCGCGCTGAACAACTGGGACCTCATGCGCTTCGTCTGCGAGCCCCGCTCCCGACGATGCGTCTCTACCACGAGCGGCTGCCGTGGTACATTGACGTCGAGGCGCAGAACCCGTCCGGGGTGACGCTCTACGAGCTCTTCGCCGCGATCCACTACTGCATGTGGACGCAGATCAAGAATGCGGACTACTATAACGTCGAGATGACCGCCGAGGCTCGCGCGCACGTCGCGGAGGCGTGGGCCGGACGCTGTCGCTCTGACGAGGAGCGCAGCCAGGGCATCCGCCGCGTCGACTACCTCATGGGCCGTGTCATCATGGAGGGCATTCAGAAGGGCAAGGAGGGCATGTTCGAGATCAAGACTCGCAAGCCGGGTCCAAACTAGCTGTCCCGCGATTGTTCGTCAGTCTCTCGTTCCGTTCCGTTTTGTTTCGTTCCACTGAGTCCGTTGCGCGCTGTCATCTTGAGTCCTCGCCTGGGGCAGGGAGCAGAACCGTAGAAGTCTGTAAGTCAACCCGATCATTGCATGCATTATTTATTCCTGTAGTTAGCCTCATCTCTGTACATTCCGTCCATCATCCATCTCATCTGCTCTGTACGATTTCTCGCTATGCTCTTGTCACTTGGGACGATCGATCTTCGGTAGCATATACCACACGCATCTCACTTGTACCATCACTCTTCCGCAATGCAAATACATACATCATCGCGCGCTGCAGTACGGGCGAAACCCCGATATGATAGCGATGAGGACGACAAGAACTACTCCAGCCCGCGTCGGATACCCTCGAATACCCTCCCGCCCGCGCCCATGAAGACACCACCAAGCAGCCTCCCAACCTTCTTCCACTCCTTCCCGAACCCATGGCGATGGTGCCCGTTCGCTCCAGGCATGCCTCCGTTGAGTCCATACACGGCCATCGCCACACCCAGCACGAGCACCGCGCCCGCGACCATCGTCTTGCGCTGAACAACGATGTCCGTAAGCCGCCGCGGTTTGCGCAGCTTCCGCCTCCGCCGCTCCTCCTTCTCTTTCTCCCGGTGCCGCCTCTCCTTCTCGCCCTCGCCGACGTCGGCCTCCTCCCGTTCGACGTAGGGCAAGACGATGAGCTCGGGGCGGGTCACCATGAACTCCGCCTCGTCATCGTTAGGGAGCTCGGAGGCGCGCTCAGACCAGGTGAGCATCGCGCTCTGCGGACCCATGATGGACGTGAGCGCGATGCCGGGATGGCTGGGCGGGTACAGCGTAAAAAGCTCGTCTGCATGCCGGAGGAGGGCCGTCACCGAGAGGCGAGCGCGTTGCGGACGAGGTTCGTGCTCCAGTGGTTCGGGAGAGGCTGTCCGTGGTGCGCGCTTTTCATCCTCAGTCTCAGTTTCAGGAAGTGACGGTTGCAATGGCTCCACCTTGACCTCGACAGTCGTATCTGGCGGTGACGTTGAATCGACGGAGCGCGCATCGAAGACTTCCGCTTCAGCCTCGCCAGGCGGAGGAGCGTCATCAGAAGCTGGTGCGTCGATAATGGGTTCTGCGGCCCCGACCGCAGAAGCGTCTTCGGGCTGTGAGCCTTCTTCAGGGTCCTCCGCGATGCCCTGAGCATCAGCAGCTTCTGGACCAAGCGGGAGATCTGCGGTGGCGGCAGTGGCAGGAGATCCTCCTTTTGGTATAGTGGATGCGGGGTCTTCTGTCTTGACCGGACATGCAGGGTCGTCGGACTCCTCCGTCTTGAGCGTTACGGCGGGCTCATCGCCTTCCTCGTACAAGGTTGGAAGGGCAGTGAGTAGCGAGTGCATCATGCCCTCTTCTCCTTCCTCCTCAAGCACCCGAACCTCTTCACGACGCGCGAGCGTCAGCTTGACAGCGATAGCACGTCAGCACACACCTCATTGACCAGGACGGTAACAACAGCACTTACCGCGGCAGCGAGGTATACGACAGCTATTGGCGGCCGAGTGAGTAGGTAGTCGAAGATGTGTTGGATGAGGGGAAGTGTCGGGACGTCATGAGAGAAGAGCGTGAGCAGATTAGAGAGAGCGAAATAGGGTAACGGGGCCGTGCTTTGTGGGCGATTCAGATCGCAAAGTCTGAGTATCGTACTTCAACGACAGCGCACCTGTCAATAGTCGCAGCGAAGTTCTCGTCCGCGAGGTGCAATAATTTCTTCAGAACTCTGTTTGCACGAACGTCAGCTCGGTCGGTAAGGGATCGAGCGCGGACATACCGTAATAGTCCAACTACCGGGTCGAGGTTCGCACCCATGGAATCTCGGACGCGATGGAGGCTCAGCTTCTCCGTTACGGGTAGATGGAGCTCCTTGGGTAGAGTGAGGAAGATGACCGAGACAATGTCATGGTAGCCCTACCGATCGAGCCGTTCGTAATTGCGCACACGAGGAGTAGACGAAGCACATCATACCTGGAAGTAGTGTAGTCGAGGTCTGCGTCGAAAGACGGAGACAATCAAACGGTTCAATGCCGTTTGCAACTTCTCTCGACTGCTCACGCCCTCTATCTCGCCGACTGGATGAGCCGCCTCCCGTGTGGCACTGAGGGGAGGTGTTCACCTACTGGATACAAGACAAACGAGCGGTCTGTGTCCAGCCCAATCTGGCGTTCGTCCGCGTGTGAATTCTCCTCCGGAACGGACTCTTGCAACGCCTGCTCGAGGGTGGTGTCCGACCATACAGAGTCGTCTGTGGCTTCGTGTTTGTCCTGAACTTGCCGGGGGTCTACATGAACAAGCTGTGGCCTGGGCATGTTCATGCTTGTGCACAAAGCGTGAACACGTCGACTCACCATATCCGCACCCGTTCCTCTCCAAACCCGTACGGCTGAATGCTCAATGTCCTAAGTGCTTGCCAGTCGAGGACTTCCGGTCTCTGAGGCGCGCCATCTTCCATTCAAGCTTAATGATTACAGCCAGAGCTTGGAGCAATCGCTGCCAAGAGCCGAATTCGATGATGAGAGCAGTAAGAAGGCAAGTATAAAGGTCTGAGGCAAGTCGGAGGTCCGGGGCAAGACGCGACGGTCGTTGGCGGTGACGGCATGCGCTCGCTGGCGCTCAGCATGCACTTTAGATTAGATAAGATTGAGCAAGGCATCAGTCCTCTGGTTGCCCGATCTCCTTGACACTTGGGTTCAAACCACAACGTCGATCTGAACTCACGTTCATCTCAACTAACCAACCGCTCGCACCTTCAGATCATAGCAGCTCGACACCTCTCATAATCATCGCGACGGTACGACTGCTTACTACAGACGCTCACGGAGGCTGTACCGAACCGCGAACGCGTGTGTGGCACGAAGGCGTCAGCACCTGCTTTCGGACGATGACCACAACCTACCGCGTACACGGATAAGATCACAGCGGTCGTGAGTAAATACCCAGGCCTGAGGATAGAAGAATACACCACGCACAGGTAATGTCCCTGCCATCCTTTCTCCCGTCCCACCACCTCTACCCCCCTACCACAAGCCACTGCATCTGCCCCCTTCCCCTGTTTGCGGGGCCAGCCCCCCTCCGGATCGACCGCCGCTGGTGCTGCTTGACCCGAACGCTGACGTCCATGCGTCCGAGCCAGAGATCGCCCACGATGCATGCACCGCGAAGGAAGTCTTGCCAGGCCCTCCTCCCGGACGGCGAGACGCCCTGCAGCGCAACGTTCCGGGGGTGGGGCAAGTACTGCACCCCGCACCTCGAGGAGTGCGCACGGCTCTCCGGCCAGTACAAGGACGCCGCTGCGCGTGTGGAGCGGCTGCGCAGAACCGGGGAGCTGTCCGAGAAGCAGGTCCGTGCGATCTCGACCGCCTCCTTGGTCGATAGGGCCATCGGCAAGGTGCGCCAGTATTTGGATGCGCTCAATGAGGAAGATAGGGCGAGGCGTGCTCTGTTGGGACGGTTTCCGGCCGAAAGTAGGTGCTGTGTTGCAGGGCTGATCCTCTGTGTGCGATTTGAGCTTTTCGTGCTTACAGGGGATGAGCGGCATGAGCAACGGCTGACGATCATTGAAGAGAGAAAGGCGGCCTGTAGTCCGTTGATAGCGCAGCTTCAGCAGCACCGAGAGGAGATCGTGGCCAATACGCAGCAGAGGCGGGAACGATGCAGGGATACTAGCCATGGCGACCCAGAGCGGCAGCCGCTTCTTGACCGTCAGCGACGTTCCCGGCCAGTATGGATCATATTGTGTGTGTTATTGGTAAGCACGCATAACAAGCTCGGAGTACACTTCAGTCGGAACGGATTCGCTGACACCAGGCCAGCTTGTTGTGGTGCCCACCGCCTTTATGGTCGTCGTGCTGCCGAGCATTGGCCGATAACTGGTTTGGACATCGCTCGTAAGTTCCAATTGTTGACAGAATGACCTCACTGATTTAGCGTGTTTTAGGTGGCACTGATATGTTGTACTTTCTCCTTGTGGGTCACCTCGGACTTTTTGGACAGGACGCTCTCGTTATACCAACACCGCTCAGTCTGGTACATAACACCACTTTACCTCGTTGTACATGTACGGTCATCGTTCTCTCTACCAATGTATTATCATGTCGTTGCACAGACCCGTTCGACCTCGAAGCTCGAAGACTCCGACTACGATACGGTTTACCGAGTGCATGCGCGCTTAGCCACACTTCGGCACTTCCCGAGGTGCGTGTACTTATATATACAGTTCTACACATTCCTTTGCTAACGAGCGCATGTGCCAGGGCCAAGTACCGCCGAAACCTAATAACGACCACGAGGCTGCGCGTGTTGTCCTACACGCAACAGCACCATATATCCTCCTCATGTCTCCTCTCTGTCCTGCTGCTACTGAACCCTCTCAGACTTGACTCGTACCACCGCCATGCCTCGGGATACTACGGAATCAGAGCGCTGCAAGGCTCTCTCAGCGGACGGAAGAACGCCCTGCAGAATCATACTCCCGAAGGGCGAGCGTCACAAGGGCCGACGGTTCTGCCCCGCGCACTACGAGGAGTACAAGCAGGCCACAGCTGCGTACAAGAAAGTCTCCGCACGCACTGAGAAGCTGAAGCATACGAGTGTTTTCTTGGGAGAACAACTGACAGTGGGCACTTTGAGGACAACGGCTCTCGTCGATTCCGCAGTCTTGGTGGTAGAGGCGTGGCAGAGCGCAATCACAGAGGAGATACAGCTTCGCGAGGATCAGCATAAACGCTTCTTTCCTCATGACGGTGCGTGGTCTTGACGTTCTTCATTGACGTCTGTGCTGAGAGAGCGCAGAGGACGAGGGGCATAGGATGTGGCTGCACGGTCTTGCGGCGGACCGCATCAAGGCCAAAGACCTGCTTCTGCTCCTCCAGAATCTCCGGAGACAAATACTGCAGGCGGAGCATGCAAGTTCGCGCTTACCCGTCCGTGCGCCCGCAGCCATCCCCGCGCCAATCCCGATAGTGCCCGCCCCGCCGACGATTCCTGCCGTGACTTCGGAGGCTCGCCAGCAGCGCGTCAGACTGCTTCAACCCCCCAGTCTGCATCCCCCTGCGCACTACGATGCATGCAACCATGGCCGGCGCGTAATCGTGGATGTGGAGAGACAGCAGTTGCCTGGGTCCGATGAGGGCGTTACTTGTGCGGACGTCTGCCTCAGTGGAGTGGTGAGTTCGAGTAGTCACCAGAGACTTGAGCAGAAAGCTGACAAGTCGGTGACTCAGTGCCTGGTCATGTTCCTTCTTCTCGTCTGTCTACTTTGGCAGGCTATAGCTCAGTGGACAAACGGCGGTGAGTTTACCATAAACCGCGCATTGAGCGACACGCCATCTGACCAAGTACCTGAATCAGTCTAGTCTCAGTGACAATATCATCGAAGTTATCGTTCCAAGCCGATTCTGCATTGATTGCAGAAAACGTTCCCAACTATGTTATCTTGTTGTATTGAAGTCCGTAACTCTCGCTGCTACTTTCGAACATGTGCAATAGAACTTGCCTTGTTTTTCCCGGCTGCACAGGTCCTAGGATCATCACCAGCTTCGCTCCATAGCCCAAGGACAGCCCCGGTCCGTACTACCGCAGCATGTCTCGTCCATGCGGGCCACATACGGCGTGGTGGTATCGGGACTAGCTCAAATACCCTTGGACTGCAGCGTCTTACCCTACCACCACTGACCTGGAGCTTCAGGTCTCGTCTACGTTCCCATTTCCATGGCGCAAGCCTCATACCCACCACTGTCCTCAGCCGACGAACCTGGCAAGCTCTGCGAGGCGCACAACGACGACATGACGCCTTGCGGCAGTCTCACCCAGTATCGATACTGCGTGCCGCATCAACGGGTGTACAAAGAATCTACCACGAAGTACCACGCAGTCTCGCAAGAGGTAGAGCAGATGAAGAAGCAAGCGTTGCTTACACCGGAGAAAGTGAAGGCCATGATGACCGCTAAAGACGTCGAGGTCGCATTGAAGAGGGCGATAAAGTGGCGAAATGGCATTGAGAAGGAGATACGGATGCGCGAGGAGCATCATCGGAAGTTCTTCGTTGGCGGAGGTGGGTGGTACCTTGCTCAAATCGGGAGTAGGCACGGAGAACACGACTGAGCGCGGGGTTCTGCAGGAGATGATAGGCACCGCAAGTGGCTGGATGGTCTCGAGAAGGACAAGTCGGCAGCCGAAGGCGACATCTCGCGACTGCGCAAATGGAAACAGGAAATTCGGAGAGTGGGCGAGGAGGAGGCACGCCGTACAGCGTGCGCTGAATACCTCGCAGATTCAGACAGGGTCGCGCACGGCGAGGCAAGGGACCGCCTTGACTCACTTGAAAAGGCGCGTCGTAGTCTATCCGGGTCGGCCGCATCTCCATGGATGACTACCCCATTCCCCGGTATCCTTACATCGTCAACAAATCCTCCTGCACGCAGAAGCAGAGCTAACGCCAACGTCGGACGAAATATCGCCGAATTACCCATGGGGAGCGACGAGGTTGCCGAGTTAGTACCCGCGGGGAGCGACGAGGATGCCGCCGACGGGTTACCCATGGGGAGCACGGTCCCGTACGGCAGTCGTGCGGACGAGGATCGCCAACCTGACGCCGTCAGCGTCACCATCGTACTCACTGTGATCGGTCTATTTGTATGGGCCATATGGCAGGGTATCTGAGAATGAGTGCACACAGGTGAGCATCAGTGATCTATGGAGAGTCATTGAATTGAACTTCGTTGACACAATCCTAACAGCTCGCTCGTGATGTTTTTTTGCCACCTGTCTTGACCTCAGCTTCAACTTGCGAAGCCATACGTCGTTGTCTTCTATAAGGCGCATTGCTATGTGTATTACTTATTCATTCCAGGTTGCAAGAACATTGCTTCCGGGCCTGTGTTCGCAGTGGTAGATCATGCGCGACACCTAGTGACGGAACAGGTGAATTCATGGCGGCTCAGAGATGTCTGTCGCGTGCAGAGAAGTCAGAACGTTCACCCCTCGGAACCGTGGAGTGAAGTGGAGGTGAGTGAACGCGCACCGTTCCCGCCCTCCAAGTCACCGACACTCGAGCCGAACTCGAGTCATCTCTTCAGCCCCCGTCGTCGAGATATCGTCATGACTCGTCAATCACGGTATAGTCCGGGTACGAATGTAGTACTTACATAACTGATGGTCTTGTAAGTATTTTAGTTAATGGTTGCACAGCCTTAGTTTGAACCCTTCATTTTCCATCAGAAAGCCGGCGGTAACCAAACTCTCGCTGTGACTCGAAGCCAACTCGAAACCGCTAACTTCGGCCAGGAGATCAGGCCTCAGGCACAGGCAACCCTGCTCAACCTTATAAGAATGACCTGTCGACGTGCAGTCGGCAGACATAGTCCGACGTATCCTACCCCCAGCAGCCAGCTCATCCTTCAGCAATGACAGCCAGCGAGGAATCATACATTTTCCCATCGCCATTCACGTTCCAAGAGCGTGATCCTTGCACGCTCGTCGAGCTGCGCATGCGCTACATGTCCGGCAAGATACGCTCCAAACCCGATTGGTGGGAGAAGATCAAGGATGAAGGCCTTGTCGCGAAGTGGCGCCAGGAGATGGTCGACCAGGACCGCGCAGCAGTAGAGAAGGTCTGGGGCCTCGAAAAGCGACTACCGCTCAATTACGAGGCGAAGCACTGGCCGCGAGATCTCATCACTGATGCTCAGCTCGACTACATCTTCGAAGAGCTGCGATACGTAGCTAGTCGTCGGGACGAGGCGACAGGCATCTACGTAGGTCATACGCTCGCCTTGCCCATACGGGTGAAATGACTAAATCGATAATTCAGGCATCTTCGGTTCCGACGGTGTACGAGTCGCGCTCGCTCATACCGGACACGCTGAAGACTGCCCTGCTGGAGGGCGCATCCATCATTGAATCTGTCTCCGAGGAGGAGAAGGACTGGCACCCGGGCTCCGATGGTCAAGTCCTCGACCTCGTTCACCCGTCTCTCTACTGCCTTCGCATCGGCTCTTCCTATGCCTATGCGAGAGACGATCCGGATTCTCCTGGCCGTGCGCTTCGTGTGCTCACCGAAGAAGAGTACAAGGAGGGACGTCCGGACTTCCTCGCCTACGAGTACGAGACCTTCGCGTACTCTTCGCGGTACCAATGGCTCCCGACAGACTTCGAGATCTCCGACGCCGGCGCCGCGCGACCTCTGTCGTACATCAACAATCTCCACCCCATCCGGCACCGCGAGCTCTACCTTACCATCCCATCCATTCTAGGCCGATTCATACCCCTTTTTGAGCGCGTCCTGACAGATTTTATAAGCCCTGAGCGGGACTACGCGATATACGTCAATACGGGTGGTTGGTATGACCATCTCCAGGAGCCTGAATACGAAGACGACTCTGGAGGGTCGCAGACGTGGGAAGAGTGGAAAGAGACGTACAGATGGCCGCTCATCCCGGATCCACGACCCTTCCGGCCGCCCAGCGACAACGATCGCATGATATTCTCCCTGAGGGGCCGCACCCTCCAAGTGATCGTCAAGCTGGCGAATATCATGCTCACGCCCGAGAAGCCGCGCTACGAGGGCGGCGCCTGGCACGTCGAAGGCATGGCGAACGAGCGCATCGTCGCGACCGGGCTGTACTACTACGCCTGCGAGAATATCACCGAGTCCCGGCTGGACTTCCGCATCACCGTCGGCAACGAAGACAGCTCCGACATGTCGTACCAACAGAGCGACTACGAGGGGTACCTCGCTGCGTATGGCTTCGCCGGCGGGAACGCGCTGAACCAGCAGCTGGGCCACATCGTCGCTGAGGAGGATAAGTGCGTCGCGTTTCCCAACGTCTACCAGCACCACGTGGATGCGTTCGAGCTTGCGGACCCCTCACGACCGGGATACAGGAAGATTCTCTGTTTCTTCCTGGTCAATCCCACCACGCCCATCGTCTCCACGAGCGACGTGCCTCCGCAGCAGCAGGATTGGGTGAGCGAAGATGCCACCACCATCGCAGCCTTGCAGACGCTCCCGCAGGAACTGTACGACATAACCTTGGACTACGCGAAGACGGGGACAATTTCGCGAGAGGAGGCGGAAAAGGACCGCGAGGAGTTCATGAAAGAACGGGGGAGCTTTGTTCTCGAGCATAACGAGCAGGTGTTTGAGCTGGAATTCAACATGTGCGAGCATTGATAGTATTTGATACCACGAGGATAGATACTGGCACTTCTGGGGCTGGACTTTGCGAAGCAACTGCAGTTGCTCGTCGGCCGTGCTAGTAGTATTCATGAAGGATTCATTGCGTGATCTGGAAGTACTATTGCATTGGACGAAGTCATGCGACCACTCCGTGCAATGCTCGACGTAGAAGAGGCCCGGAGCACGAGGCCAGCACAGCTCCGACTCGCTGCCATTGCCAACAGCGAGAGTACGACAATTTGAAGGACGTCGTCTATTGGCTATTACTTACCGAGTAAGTAGGCGCCATTGACTCTTCATCAACAACCACCACCATGAGTAACCGGGGCGCATAGTAGGGGTGGCATGGGAGTAAGTATGTAGACAGACCCCTAGTAAGTACTCGCGACTTCGCTTCGTATTACTCAATCTCCTCTCTCTCACCACGATGCTTGCAGTATCCTGCAACGCCGAGCGTGAGCATGTCCGCGTCAAGAAGAGGGCTCGATTTCAAGACAAGGTGCGTCACACTCAATGCCCTTCTGTTACACGCCTCATGAAAGTGCAGGTCTTGGACTGGCAGGAGTACGAGGACGACTATTGGATCGCATTCAAGAGTGATTGGTGGGGCGACGCTGGGAAATCACGCCTCCTGATTCCTGAAGTCCAAGGACTCGCAGAATTTCATCACAGTTACACAGAGCAAGGTCCTGGTTCAGCTCGATATGTTGAACTCGGATGAGTTCCGGGCCGACCGGTTCACGGATTACCGGTGGAGCCGTATTGATGCATGTGAATAAGTTATCACTTATCACTGATTGATATCAGTTACTTTCTTTAGTATTTGCTGGTATTACATAATCCGCCCTGTAAGTAGTATTTAAGGACAGCCCCTGCAGGGCCAATACACAAGTCGCATTCTGCCTCCTCTCGTGCCACTGCACTAGCGTTCACACAGGTGAGTTGCCGGGTGCGTACACTGCGTTAGGTGCCCCCTTCAACAGGTTATGAGCCCTGGTGACGCCCAGGTTGAGCGCCCGTTGTGGCTGCACCCTGGTGCTCCCAGATAGCTGGACGCTGCGCCCTTTGTCGGCTGCACTCCAGTGTGAGCTTGGATGCTGCGCCCTTGCCGGCTGCACTCCATTGCTCGCAGCTCACCTGTACGTAAGGGCTCGACGTCGTGGACGACGACGAAGCGCCCATTGTGGCTGCTGTCATCGCCACTGAAGAGAACCTTCAGCGTGCAGCTTCTAGCGCCGTTACGGCTGCTTAATGTTGCTTCTGGACAGACGCTGACTGTGTTTCACACAGATCTCTCTTCGCTCTCCCATCATCACCATGTCCAGCGCCCTCACTCAGCTCGTTCCGATGCTGAACGGCACGAACTACACCGAGTGGTCTACGGCCCTCCAGTCCTACCTCATGTCCCAGGGGCAGTGGTTCGTTATCACGGACACTCGCCCTGCCGCTGTCGATGCTACCCCTACCGAAGCGGAGTTGGCTGCTCAGGCTGACTGGGACTAGGCGAACGTGCGTGCGCTCGGCAACATCCGCTTGCGGATTCCGTCGAACATCACCACGAAGGTGTCTATGATACCTACTGCCAAGGAGGTCTGGGACAAGCTCGCAGAGCTCTACGGAAAACCCGGCATCGCTGCGGTTTACTCCGTGTTCAAGTCGGCTCTCGACTTGAAGATCCCTGGGGACAAGCACCCTTCTCAGGCCTTGGACGACTTCCAGGCTGCCTTCGTGCGCCTTGCGTCCTTGGAAGTGAAGTTCCCCAGCTACGTCCAGGCGATGATCCTTCTCGCCAAGCTGCCTCCCGCGATGGACGTCATTGCCCAGACTTATAGTCAGGGTGACGACATCAAGAACCTCAAGCTCGACGGCATCGTTCGAGCTTGTATCTTGAACTGGGAACAGCGCAGCGGACGGAAGCAGGGATCGTCTAATGGTCATGGCTATGCCAACAAGCTCTCCGCTGTCAAGCGGAAGCAACCCGATCCTTCGTTCCGCCAGCAGCAGCAGCAGCCTAGCGGCAGCAGCGGTGGCTCGAAGAAGAAGAACAAGTTCCGTCGAGGGAACCGTTCGGGGAACGATGTGAAACAGAAGAACAACTCTTCTGGTCACATCCATCTCGCCTCTCAGGCGGATGTTGGCGAGCCTATCCTTGCGGACACTCCGAGCACCGAGGACCCTCGTGCCCTTCTGCATACACCCGCCGTAAAGGTGTATGGCGAGAACCAGTACCCCACGTTCAAGCGTGCACTGGACCTCTCCCACGACCTTGGCATCCAGCCTTCCTTTGAGCGCATCCGTGCGCTTGAAGACGTCGTCAAGCAGAGCAGCCGCGTCCCTGTCGACACCGATGACACCGGGACTCGTGCCTCGAAGCGCTCTCGTCTATCTCTGATCGAGCGCATCGAGTGGTCGGACAAGGCCCCTGACTCTGATGACGACGATATGGTCTCCCTCGGCTACACGGACAACGAACTCGACCACGAGATTGCCGAAGCCGCTGGGATTGACGAGGCTGAGGAGATCTACGATGCCTACAGGCAAGTCCCTTTTCCCTGTGACTACAACGACGTCACTAATGCGTTTTCTACAGCGCTGAGTGATCGTCAAGGGTATAACACTTTATGTAGCCCAGTTGTAGTATCACATATGTCCAATGTATGTCGTCATTTGCGTGACTATGCTGCGTGCAGTCAATGCAAAGGGAAAGGGAAAGCCGTTCGCGACGATGAGCTCGACTTAGCTCCCATGTGGCTTATTGACTCTGGAGCGTCGATGCACTTTACATATGACATGGACGACTTCGTCGAGTATACCCCGCTTGACAAAGGGTTTGATGTCTTAACAGCGAACGGCACTGCCAAGATTAAGGGCTTCGGCACGGTCATCCTCAATTGCCCAATCACGACGGGTGGTGCGCACACCACTGTGCGTGTATCGCCAGTATTCTTCATACCGGACTTAAACTCCCGGTTGCTCTCTATGGGGGAGTTTCTTCACGATGGCTTGGTTGTACATGGTACTTCTCGACGGATAGTATTCCGTCAGCCATCTGGGGCGATATATCTCGCCTTTTACCCTCGAGGACCAGACGATACAATCTTCTGTGTCCGGTCGCTCCCAACTCGGGATGCAGCGGCCATATTCCCTACGGTCTATGAATTGACTACGAGACCGTGCATCGCCGCCTCGCGCATCCTTCACGTGAAGTGCTCAGGCATGCTAGGGAACATACCGAAGGTTTTCCTGCCATCGAGTTTCCCACCAAGGACTCAATCTGCCGCGGATGTGCTCAGGGAAAGATGCCTTTGCGTCCTTTTCCTCCATCCAAGCGACGTGCACACGTCCCTTCCAGCTTATACACTCGGACGTTAAGTCCTTCCCTGTGGCGTCTTACCACAAGCATCGGTATGCGATCATCTACTTTGATGACTATACATCGCATGCGTGGACCGTCAATTTGCGCGCCAAAAGCGCTGCACTTGCGGCTACCCGGCACTTCATTGCTTACGTCGAGACTCAGTTCAAGACGAAGATACAACAATGGATGTCCGATGCAGGGGGGAATACAAGTCTGATGTGTTCGATAATATGCTGAAGGAAAAAGGCATTGAGATCCTTCAGAGCGTACCGCATACTCCACAGCAGAACGGTCGCGCTGAGCGTTGCATTCGCACGCTATCAGAGAAGTCAGAGTCTTTGCGCCACGACGCCTGTCTTCCTGAATCTTGGTGGGAATTCTCACTTGAACACGCCACACACGTATACAACAGAACTCCTATACGTCGCCTTAACTGGCGTACACCCTATGAAGTTCTGTATGGCGAAGTTCCACGCATAAGTCACCTTCGAGTGTTTGGGTGCGGTGCGTACGTCCATATACCCCAAGACGTTCGCAAGAACAAACTCTCGCCTAAGTCTGAACTCATGACTTATCTTGGCGTCGCACCTGGAGGCCATGGAAATCGCTTCATGCGCTCCCCAAACAATGTCTTGTTCACCTCAGCTCATGCATTGTTTGACGAACACATGTTTCCCAAATGCCCTGACCAGCGCAAGCGGCGAAACACTCGGTTGCTTGAACCAGCACCGAAACCTGACCATGCGGACCAGCATTCGCACATTCCTCCGGGATCCGATGACGACGATGAATCACGTCGTCCTCCCGACAACCTTCCACCAAAGGGACAGGACACGGAGCGTGACGACGCTCCTACGCCACCTCGTGAGCGTAGTCCTAGTCCGCCGCCCATCCTCCGGAAGAGCCGCCTGCACCAAGGCGCTCTGGTCGTGAGCGGAAGACGAAGACTCGTCCAGGCAATGTCTACGGGGAGTCACGGCACCCAGTAGAACAATACAAAGAGATTGAAAAGCAGGGAGCATGGAAACGAATCGTTGGCGAGCCATCGAGTCGCTCTCGAGCTCAACCACGTTCTCGGAAAGATCAGGTTCCCGGACCTAGTTCTGCTCCACAAGTTCCTGCTCAACGCGACGAACCTGCTCAATCCGCCTCGGATGAAGCGTCTAACCCGCAGCGTGCAGAATCTCCTGACTCAAATTCGTCTGACGAAGTCGACGAAGCGCTGCGTGGCTCGGATGCAGAGTCACTTCTGGCAAAACTATGCCGGGAAGGGGGAGTAGGACTCATCAACCACTTGCTCATGCAAGCAATACCACCGGTTGATGCTGATCATCCCGATACGTCCAACGTCAGAGACTGGACATTCCGTGACATAGCTCGCCTACCTAAGGCGCAGCAAGAGGAATGGCGGACTGCGTGTCGTGAAGAGCTTGAGGCACTCGAGCGACGCAAAGTCTATGATCTGGTGACCGGCCCAAAGGGCGTAAGGTCATCAAGAACCGCTGGGTCTTCGACGTCAAACCTGACGATCGAAAGAAGGCCAGACTAGTTGCCAAGGGATACTCCCAGGTTGAAGGCATTGACTTCGACCAGATCTTCTCTCCCGTCGTCCGTTTTGAGACTGTACGCCTTATACTCGCACTCTCAGCACTTGAGAACTGGTACATCTCTGGACTTGACGTTCGAAATGCCTACCTCTATGGCAAACTCGACGAGGAGATCTACATGGAGCAGCCCGAAGGCTTCGTAGTCAAAGGCCAAGAGCACAAAGTACTCCGGCTACGTCGTGCTCTATACGGACTCAAGCAGGCAGGGTTAGCGTGGTGGCGCACCCTGAACGAGTCCATGGAGCTTCTAGGTTTCAAACGCCTAAGCTCTGATGCCGGAATCTTCCTCTATCGGAGGAAAGACGGATCCTTTGTGATCGTCATCGTCTATGTTGACGATGCCCTCTTCTGTGGACCTGACAAGTCCCTTGTCGCTGAACTGAAGGCGAAGTTTATGGAGAAGTGGGAGTGTCGAGACCTTGGCGAAGTCAAGGATTTCTTGCGCATGCGCATTCTCAGGAAAGGCAGTCAGATCCGTATAGATCAATGCGCCTACCTTGAGAAGGTTCTGCTGCGCTGCGGCATGCAGAACGCAAAGTCTGCGCCGACTCCTCTCCCCACTGGCTATCAACCAGTCGCAAACACTGCACCGGTTGACCCAGCTCTCCGTAGCAGGTTCCAGACCATCATCGGGTCGCTTCTTTACATCATGTTGGGTACCCGACCTGACATTGCATATGCTGTTGTCAAACTGTCTCAGTTTGCTGCCAACCCATCTGAGGACCACTTGAGTAAGGCGCTCTACATCTGCCGCTACCTTGTGGGTACCAAGTCTTATTCGCTCGTCTACGACGGAGCTTCGGGTCTTGGCCTAACAGCTTGCACTGATTCCGACTGGGCTTCGGATCCAGCGACCCGACGGTCTCAGACAGGATATTTCCTGAAGTTGGCGAACGGGATTTTCAGTTGGACTTCTCGAGCACAAAAGACCATTGCGCTCTCGTCCACTGAAGCTGAGTACATGGCACTCAGTGATTGCAGCCGTCAAGTAGTCTGGATCCGCAACCTTCTGGGTGAGATCGGCTACAGGCTCAATCCAATCCCTATCTGCGGGGACAACCAAGGCTCTATCTTCATCTCGTCCAACCCTGTGACAGAGAGCCGGTCGAAGCATATCGACATCCGCTATCACTACATTCGGGAAGTGTCGACAACAAGCAAGTCGAGATCTTCTATGTCGATAGCGACAATAACCCTGCAGATATGTTCACCAAGAACCTGGGGCAAGTCAAGTTCTTGAAGTTCAGGGCTATGCTTGGTCTCGAGTTCCCCTAGAGCCAAGCAGGCACCATCCGTTCACCGGATTTGCCACATACGCTTGCGCACACTACCGTGGTGCTTAGCGAGGGGGAGTGTTGAACTCGGATGAGTTCCGGGCCGACCGGTTCACGGATTACCGGTGGAGCCGTATTGATGCATGTGAATAAGTTATCACTTATCACTGATTGATATCAGTTACTTTCTTTAGTATTTGCTGGTATTACATAATCCGCCCTGTAAGTAGTATTTAAGGACAGCCCCTGCAGGGCCAATACACAAGTCGCATTCTGCCTCCTCTCGTGCCACTGCACTAGCGTTCACACAGGTGAGTTGCCGGGTGCGTACACTGCGTTAGGTGCCCCCTTCAACACGATATTCTCACAAACACCAACGGTCAGCTCTACGTGCGCGCGGAGTACGACTTGTTGTATGCTCGTCTATGCAATGCGGCATCCGTACACATGTACATCGTCATTCCCGGTCGGCGTAGTCCTCACCGGTCAACCTGGCAGTGGTGCGTGTTCTGCGGTTCCCTGGCAGAGTCCAGAATCTGATACCTTTGTCCACGTTACTAGGGAAGTCCTGCTTCGGTCGGTACGCGCTGCTTCGGTGCATGGCCAAGGAGAAGGCGGTCGTCTTCTTCACTAGTTATGGACAGGCCTTCTATCACAACGAAAGTGGCGTCCGAACGTGTCCGACTGCCGAGGTAAACTCTCGGATCCTTCTCCGACGTAGACGGCTCTACCCCTGCCACACGCATGTGGTCTCTTATGGACGCTCCCGCGTACGTGAAGCTCATTTCCCCGAAGATACTCAGTCATTCACTCTTCTTCGGGCTACTTGCCTCCTCGGATCCATCGAGCAAGTCCTCCCTCGAGCAGTCGCATACGCGGCAGTACATCATGAACCCGTGGGCAGACCCCTTGCTCCTGGTCGTGTGAGTATCATATACATAATACCGCGTTCTTTGCACGCCACTGACGAATGTTCCCCTAGAATGACAACTCCCGGCATGATGTATGCAGCAGAATGCCGCGCCTTTGACCTAGCCGAGGTGCAGAAAGTTCGGGCGCAAGCGGGCCGGTGTCCGCGCGACGTTGCTGCGATGCTGAGGGATGCGGAGCACGTCCGTGAAGGCGTTCAATCGACTGTCCGGCCGTTCAGCATGAAGAACATCCTAGAATTTGCTCTTGCGACGTGCTCACGGCCATCCATTGGCTCGTTCAATGCCATCCTCATGCGAAGGGTTGGCGACCTCGATTCTCAAGCCTTGGGGGACGATGTCGCCGTTCTCACTTTCAAGACTGCGTATGTCATGGAGCTAGTAAGGGCCAGGTACAGGGAGCTCGTTCTAGAAGACGTCGGGCCAGTCTCGTTGAACGCATGCGCTGGCAATACCGAGATACTCGCCGGCCTCTTGTTCGAGGGCTTGGCGTTCAAGGTGCTCTGTAGTGATGCTTGGGAGGTTCAGGGATTACGCCCGCATGTCCCGCACCACCACCTCGTGCGAGAAGTCCGGACGACTCTTCGAGTTCCAAGCTTCTCGCTCTCGCAGTACTCTTGTAGTCGACGAAGAGCGGGCGGTACAGCTCGTTGAGAGTGGAGTCCCAAGCCCGCAGAAGCCATCCCCACTTTCACCCACTAGTCACCCCGACATCCCGACGTCAGTGGCCTTTAAGGCCTATTCGGACGCAACCGAGTTCGATTTTACACCAGGCCGATGCTATGTCTCCGGACGCTCTCTTTGACGCTCTCTTCGTGGCGGTCACTCGTAACCTCGCCACTCTATGGATGGTGCAAATTGCGGTGAGCCGCACTCAGTCGGACGCCGCTAGCTGCTCCCAGACAGTCATCGAATTGGTCAAGAAGGCAAGGCGGAAGTTCAAGCGGCGTGTCGCCGTCAAGTACCTGCTGATCGTGCCGCAACAGGAAGAGATGTCAGTCCAGCGGCATATGGCGGAGGAGTTGGGTGAGGCCAAGGGCGCGGGTCTCGTTCAGTTTGTTCTTGGCTATTCGGGCATGTTCTCAGTAGCCGACATCATCCGGCGGGGATACTGACCTTGGGCAACATTAGTGCTATAACACAACCTCCTTCCGGCGCTCTCCCCCTTCCGTAGCTCTTGCCGATTTGTACTTTACACTGCAGCCACGTT
This sequence comes from Lentinus brumalis, assembly GCA_001792895.1. NCBI lineage: Eukaryota > Fungi > Basidiomycota > Agaricomycetes > Polyporales > Polyporaceae > Lentinus > Lentinus brumalis. The sequence goes on along the minus strand of MARA01000069.1, from coordinate 23,660 downwards.
GCTCATTGCATGTCACTTGCTCTCAGGTCCTGTTCTATACGTCAACTTCGAAGTTCGTAAATATGCGATTGTCCATATCAACAATGCGCGACGAATTGGCTAGTAATAATGGCAATTCCAACGTTACTCGGCTCCGTCCAAGGCCGTATCCACCGATCGACACCAAAATGCCTAGCACAGAACTCAAATACGTATATGACCAGCACACTCCTATAAAGCAAGCGCACTCGCTGTGCCACGAGCACCTTGCGTTTCTCCCCCATCTCTGACTCCCGCCACGACGACAACCGCACCATCATGGCTCTCGTCTCCCCTCCGTCGTCGCCCACCATTGAGCTCAGGCGGTGTAAGGCCCTCCTCGTCGACGATGAGACATTCTGCAATGTCCCGTGCCGATCCCCACGCGGCCGGTTCTGCAACTTGCACGGGAGGGAATACGTGCAGCTTACCCAGGCGTACAAGAGCGCGTCCCAGACCGTCGAGGACCTGAAGAAGCAGGCGTGGCTCTCGAGAAAGCAGGTGCGCGATCTGCGTGACCCCATCGAAGTCGCCATCGCGATCGGCCTGGCCGAGGAGTGGCGCGAGGCCATCGTGGAGGAGATTCAGGGGCGGCAGGTGCAGCACCGACGCTTCTTCGTGGTCGGTAAGTGCCCAGACCCTTCGCCAGGATGCCTAAGGTGGTGACGGTAGCCAGGGGACAAGGGACATCAGCAGTGGCTTGACCGCCTCGCTCTCTGCAAGACGAAGGCAGAAAGCCTGATCGCGCGGCTTCGCACCCGGAAACTGGAGATTCTTAACGGGGAGGAGGCACGCCGTCAATTCAGAGATGCTTTGCATTCGAGGGATGTGATGTGGCAAGGGGCGCTGGAGGCGGCTCGTAACGCGGCGCGCGTGGATTCGGAGGAGGCGAGGCGCCAGGTGGAAGCGCAACGAGTCCGCCTCGACGCATACACCCCCAGGCCATCAATTTTAGCAACTCGCACTCCTGGGCCGCTCACGAGCACGAGTCACTGGTACGGCACCGAACGCGCCCGGCGACAACCCGTACACGTAGTGCGGCTCCCCTCCGCCACCAATCCCGACTCTCCGCGCATCGATCTTGAGAGCCAGACGCCAGCCGTCATTCACGCTGGTACACAGAAGGGCGAATACGATGCGGGCAGTGTTTGCTTCACGGTGAGTGCCCCCTCACATGTACATGTGACGCTCGCCTGCTGACCAACGCACCAGCTGTTCTTGCTATCTTCGTTGCTTTGGGTGCTGTGGGGGGCGCGTTGAGCTATCCATGAACGGCCATACAACGAAGGTAAGTCCTCCACACACACCCCAGATTTTGGATCTGCTGACGTTCGACGAACATGGACAGAAGTGCGATGATTGCGTGTCCGAACTTGTACGACAACGCGTATCTCATTCCGGCTTTGCTCGCGTGGCTCCTACGAAACTGTACACATATTTTAGTGGCCTGCATACGTCCATACGATGACATCAACGGCCTTACCTCTACCACCGGCCTTCTCGGGCACTGCAGCTCGAGACAGATGGAGGCGCCACCGACGTCCTCCGATGAGCAAACTGCACGAACGCAGCAGCAAACACAAGCCACATCCCCTTGCCCACGCTCCTCCTCCCCGACGCAGCACGATACTCAAACCGCGCGCAATGTCATCATCCTTCATCATCAGCCACACCCAGCCACAGCGTGAGCATCAGATGCGTGTCTGGATGCCGAGTCTCGACATGCGGATACCCTGATCGCGCAGACCATGACGTCTATTGAGCGACTCGGACGAGGAGCAGTAATAGAGGGAGCCGTCCGCGTCCTAGCACCTTCGGCGATCTGAGCTTGAGCCTGACTGTGCGAGTGGCCATGGGTGCGCGGTGGCGTAGGAACACTGGTCCCATGCTCTCCTGCTCTCGTGTTCTCCTGCGCTCGTGGCTAGTGGGGCACAAGACTAACCCTACGTCCTTGCACCCCGATCTATGTCCGTCAAGTGCGATGTGAAGGAAGACGTATGACGGGTGCAAAGGGAGGGAGAGACACGCTCCATGCACGACGCACAGATGCACAGATGCACAGTCGTGACGATTGATGATGATGGCGGTGTGAGACAGAAGCAGACGGAAATTTTACGCTCGTAGACTCGAGCTCCCGTGGTTCTCGAGTGCGAGCGCGAGGGTGTTGCGAGCGTCCGTGGGATCAGACCCTGAGGTCGAGGTCGAGAGCCCTTTGTATAGGGCACAGGCATGCCTCTAATCCGGTTTCGAGGGCGGGGACGTATGTGGATCGACCTGCAGACACATTGGCAGGGGTCGAGATCGGTGCTATGTCTGAATCTACCCCCAAGAGAGGGATAGACACGACCCACGAGCCGCTTCTCCCATTCACGCCGATCGGGCTCGAGGGACGCTAGAACGCGCGAAGCCCAAACTGACTTCGAGGGCGTAGGAGCGAGACTGCATCTGAGACTTGGTTCGAGGTCCGTTCGAGTGCGAGTGCGGGTGTGCGAGAGTTCGAGTGCCCGTTCGAGTTCCCCGAGCAGAAGCCACAGATCCAGAAGGCAATGTCGCACGACCATGCCATCAAGGGTGCGGTCGTGCGACATATGCAACGGACGCCGAGCTCGACTTGAGAGCTTGGACGTCACCTGTCCGCAGCCATAGGCGCATCCCGTAAGTAGGCGGTCACTCTACCAGAGGTCGTGCCACGCACCTGGCACCGATGAGTTGCGCCATTACCCCCATGGGCGTCCTTCTCACCGCAGCGGCCCCGGCAGCAGGTCCTGTCTCAGGGGATCCCCATTCGGGCTCGAAGCCACAGTGTTTCCCAAACACGCAGGGGCGAGCAAACGAGCAAGTGTCAGTACGGCCGGGACATCGGTACGTAAGCACGCAGGGAGCAGGGGGCGTGGCATGGTCCCGTGATAGAATGTTGACACCAGCGTGCCCGTCTCAGAGGCACACTGCAGTCACGCTGCGTTCGGCCTCGAGAGCCGGAGCCAAAAAGGACAGTCGGTTCCTGCTCGACATGGGACGTGAGACCTCCCAAACGCCGTATGCAGCCACACGCCCGCTCGTGATCGCGAGATCGGACGGCAGCTGGGAGAGGACGTGGGGGAGACGCCAGGGACGGACAGGCGATTGGGGAAGAAGTATCCTGGGGTGGCACGGAAGCAGCGCAGACGCCGCGGCTTGGTGGACGAGAATCCGGGGAAGGGCGTTGTGGCGCTTGAAATACATATCGCCCTTGCCGAGGCGGACGTCTTCTACAAGCTCGCCATGGCCCTCGGGTGCGCGGAGGCGAGATGGGCGACGCGGATGACGCTGCTGGGTCATTTGCAATCGCGGGAGGGAATGCACTTCGTATCGACCATCTATTCCTTTGCCGGCGGGATGGGAGAGATGTGAGGGACTTGCTGCGGGGGATGTCCCTTCGGAGGGCTTGGGGCAGCATGGTGGCCGCGTACGCCGCGCAGGAGGCAAGCATCGGAGGTCGTCAGACATAGCAGGCGCTCGAAATTCCGTAGAGTTAGGTTCGCGGTGGGGCAACTCGGTTCAGACGCCACCCGACCGGCCACACGAACGAACGAACAGTCCGCCGGCCTAGGTGGTGTCTAACTGCGAGCAAAGGCCGATCATCCTGCCGGTGTCGCGGAGTGCACTGTGCGAGGCGCAACTCCCTGTCTGACGGTCTCGCCTTGGTCCATAAAGCGCAGTGCACAGACCGGGGCGCGGTCAGGGCGGACGGGAGTTCGAGAAGTGGCGAGATGCCGTTGCTGAGACTTCGGGGAAGTCGACGTCACCCGCCCCAGCGGGGAAATGCGGGGAGCATCCGCGCAGCGGCTGAGGACCTTCGCTTTAGTGCCGTAAGCTCACGCGCGGGCTATACGGTAGAGCTTACGAAGTTGCCCCACCGTAAGTGAACGGATGGTGCTCGGTCGAGCTTGTCAACCGTCGATTTCCGATCTCGCAGGTGTGATGACGTGGCGAGGAAGATGCGCCGCAGAGATGGGGATGTCTTGGAGACGCGCCACGATGGAGTCAGCTGTGGGCAGTGAGTTGGGCATAGGGATTCAGTGGATGGATGAGATTCCCATCGAGGCAGGAGAGATTTGTGCGTGCCCTGTGCGCAGTAGAAACACGATAATCGCGTGGAGGGAAGAGAATCCTGTGCGGGGGCCTGGTGACTTGCGCGAAGAGCGCGGTGGGCAGATGAGAGAGGCGTGCGCTTTGCCCAGTGGGAAGTTAATGCGGACGGGCGGTGCGCTGCTTCGCAAGGCACGGCAGGTATGCCGATGTCCGTTCATTTGTTGACTTGAATATCTGCAGAAAGATGTCAGAATCGTGGTGGCGGCACCTTGTGCTGCATTCGCTCGCACCGGTGTCCTTTCCTTGATGAACGGGGTTAGCTCGGTCCCTTGAAGCTGCCCGCGATGGAGCAGTGACCGCAGCTCATCTGGATTTGGACCTTCGAGGAGCTAGATGCTCGCAGATAGTCGCTAATATGTATCATCGAGGATCGGGTGGTTTCGATGAGCAACTTGGCGGCCTAGATGGTCGTGGACACTGCCAGGACAGCACAAAAGCGGGTGTGCGCCGCTCGGAGGCAAATCGAGGTAAATGCACGCGCCGGCGGCTATCAGACAATAGGACAACGAGGCACGCTGATTGGCAGACCCTGTTTATAAGCCACTTACCCGATAAATACAGGGTTAGCGAGGTACTTAACCTGCCAGTCCGGGACGGGATCCGTCACTTGCCCACCTCCTGCCCCTCCAGTTGTCCGCGAGGCGTCAGCCTCCCTACTAGTACATATACCCCCGTCTCGTCGAGCACATACCCATCTTCTCCTGCGGCTTCTCTCGCTACGCGACGCTAGCCTGCACACCACTCATCCTCACCATCCAAGCCTCTAGCTGAGTCTACCCTTCTCGCTCACCACCGTCAGCCACACCCCAATGACGGAATACGACTACTCCCCGGACGCCATCGAGCGTTACCAAGCCAAAATGAAGGGAGTTGGGAAGTGGGCGACCGAGCAAAGGTATCACGCTCCCACATATACCAACCCCTTCCTCCCCGAGGACCAGGCGTCCTCCTCTCGCCCGGCTGCCCGCACCCCCGCGCGGCAAGAGACATACCCCCAGCCAGCACCACGGCACCACGACCGTCCGCAGCCCACCCGCTCCCGGACACTGCCCGCCGCCGCTGCGAGCCCACCTCCAGGGCACACCTCGCGAGCGTACGCCTACGCCGCCCAGCCCGACCCGCGTGCACCACGCCCCTCATCTTCATCACGCAACCGCACGGCTCGCAGCCTCCAGCAGGCCGCTACCCGTACCCGACCCCTGTGGCTCCCGGCGCACATCAAGCCGTCCCGCGGGCATCTCCGGCGGGCTACCCGCCACCGCCGCCCGGGACGCGCCAGGTCGTGATGGAGTACAAGTACGTGCCCGGGCAGGCGATCAAGCTCCCGCCGCCGCGCAAGGGCGAGCAGTACATCATCGTCCCGCCCAAGGGCGGCCGCCTCGAGGTCGTGAGCGACTCGCGCAAGTCGTCGTCGTCGCACACGCGCACGATGTCGCACTCGCACAGCAGCGGGAGCCGCAGCAAGGGCAGCAGCCCGACCAAGACGAGCGCAGACCCGCTCTTCAAGCGGCTTCTCACGAACCTGACCCCGAAGATCGAGTGGGGCGACGGCCGTTCGGGTGGACGCTCCGTGAGGCGGGATAGCAGCAGGCGGCGCTCGGCGTCCCGGTGACGGCCACCGCGTCTCCCGCTGCGCCCTTGCTGTCTTGTATCATCACCGCCCGTGTCTTGCGCCTTCCTCCGTTCCGTGCCCCGACGATCCGCTGTCCGAACTCCGGTGCTTCCAGGGTACTTCCCATGTCTATTATCTCACATTATGCTTCGGAGGTCTCCTCCAAGGACGCTGCTTCCTTCATCTCCGCCTCTTCTCCCCTGCGCGCTGTACACTCTCCTTAATCCTCCCACCGTGCTCTTCCTCTTCTCCGCGACTACGCTTCCGGACTTCCGGACTTCCCGATTCCGAGAATCCGAGCCTTGAACCCTCGCTCGCTATCGCATAGATAATCGTAATTCCTCCCGGGCGCATACCCGCACTGTACTTTTACCATCTCGCACGACCTCGACCGGATTCCCTATCTTCCTCTGTTTCTGGATCATTGCATCCCGCTGTAGTAGGTTATATAGTTGTAGGTAGACACACGACTTGTCATGTTGCATTAGAGATACGATTGGAATGGATACTATCGAACGATGACCGCTCGTAGTCCGGCTGCGTGATGGCTGTACTAGTACACAGCGGAGGTCTGGACCCGTCGCCCGTCGCCGCGGTTGGTAGCCTCGAGGCGAGATCGCATCTCGCATCTCGTGCTAACCGCATGCGTGTTCCTGCCACGGACACCCACTGTCTGCCAGAGATACAAACAGTTCGTTATACAGCACAGGGCAGATTATAGTACATGGAGGTCGCAAAGTGTGTATAGTGGATGGGCACGGCGAGGACAGGCGAGTGCAGGGGGAGGGGTCTCCTGGAACATGTCAGAAACTCGAATATATATTTTCTGTCTAGGTGTCGTGTCTCCTCTGGCTGCTGTCCTACTGCTAGTTGTGTCTATCTGTTCTACTGCTCCTCTGCGCCGCTCGAGCCTCGGAGGGCGGCGGACGCTGCAGGAGAGGGCGGGGAGAGGCTCGGGCGGCGGGCGTTCGACTCGGACTTGATCGCAACTTGAATGGACCCTGACCGTGGGGTTCCGGCTAGAAGAGTGATCTGGACAATTGATCTGGTGGTTCTCAAGCCCTCTCCCCTCCGCTCTGCTGCTCTGGCATGCAGGACTGGGATCCTGTCAAGTATAATCCATGTTCTGCACCACAATGCAGCACTTCCTGTGTGCAGACATACCTGAGAGGTCAGTACGGCCTCCTGCGTGCTGCGACGAGCCTGGAATGTCTGAGAGCGGATCAGAAGGCGGAAGATTTCAGGAAGCAGACCCTGACAGGCACTGCGAGTCGCTGGGAATGTGGCCGCTGCTAACATTGTCCCCATCCTGACTGCCTGAGCGTGTCTCCCCAGCCCAGCTCATGGCTGATCAAGCTCTCTCTAAGACATATATTCTGCTCTTCAAGCTGGTAAACTGACTGAGGACTGCAAGGACAGTACAGACAGCCATGTGCGATCAGGAACTCCGATCAGTGGACCCTGCAAGTTCTCCAGCGCTCCGTCCGAAGCCTGCCATATTGCCATGGAATTCGGCCCCCCGGCATGACAGACCCGCCAGGAACACGGCCTCTCAATATGCCTCTAATAGTCTGCCAGGATGCACGCATGCCGACGCGATCTACCCTCGGCGGCGCCGCGGCTGGCTGAATAAGGAAATCAGATTACCATAACGGACTGCCCGACCCCGCCGCGGCCTTCGACCCTCCAGCCCAGCGAAAACACTGCACAGAAATCATTGACATTCCCACCAGCACGGCTCGCTAGCGATGCCGACATATCTACATGCACAGGATCCTAGCTGCGACAGACCTGCCTCCTCTCCCCGCTGCCATGCCTCCAGTCAGATCTCATTTCGATATCGCGCCGCGCACGGCCTCCAGTTCGTCTACTTCGACCTCCAGCATCCCACCGCTGAGAACCGCCCCAAGCTGAAGAAACCTGACCGCGACGTTGTGCGGAGGAGCTGCGTGCCGAGTGGAACGAGGAGCTCAGTGAGTAACGCGTTGATCTCCTCGAAGACGCCGGCAGCAATACTGACCTTCCATTCCCGCGTCAGGGACACTCACCGGCGTTCCAGACGCCTCGCTGTGGTGGACGACGCGGACGTTCTCGGAGCGCGTGTGTGGAAGCTCGGCTACACATGGGCTGGGTGGCCCGCCCACATCCCCTTCGACAACCTCAGCTATATACCCGGCGGCGACCGGCCGCTCGAAGAGCTCAAGCAGCTCTGGAAGTCCGGCGAGCTCAGGCTCGTCCGTGCCACTGAGGAGGAGCGCGAACGCGCTCTCTACGACCCCGAGAGCGTCATCCCAAATGCGCGCCCCGAGCCTGCCGCCACTCCGCGCTCCTTCGCCGTCTACCGCAGGGCAGCAGCTCAGCTCCGCGAGCTCTCCCGCGCGATCCCTCCCCCGCCTCCACGTCCTCAGCCTGTCGAGCGCGTTCTGCACCCTCTCAATGACCTCAGGTCCGTCTTCGTCCTCCCGCTCGACAACAGCAGCACTGCCGCCAAGCCGTCCCGCCGTCAGCGGAGCGACATCAACCTCCCCCGAGCCCGCCCGGTGACGAACCGCAAGCCGAAGCACCCGAAGCGTGGGCCGCACACTGCGCTGACATTCGTCGGCGCCGCTTCCGGGTTCCAGAGCCGCTACGTGTTCTCCGACGACCGGCTCGAGCAGCATCTTGCCGTGGACGAGCACGAGGAGGCGGAGGTGGAGGAGATCGAGTCTGCCGACGACTCAGATTGGGTTTGACGATTCTATTTTGGACCGGTGGCATTCTAGTAGTCTAGTTCTTGATGTACGTACAGTAATACTTCCCGCCGTATTTCTTGTCCGTGCCGCGCAGTCTTGCTGCCATCGGCCGTCGTGCATGACCTGCACATCTGTTTAAAATAGCATCAGAACGTGTTCTGTACGTGAACGTGCGAGAACGTACCAATGAACGTGTTTCCCAGAGGGATGAACCTTCGTAGCGTGCTTGTGCCACCGGTTTCGAGTCGGCCGTCATGTTCCTCAGGAACCAGCAGCCGGGACAGGCTGCCCGATGCGCGAGTGCCATCGAGATCGAGACGGAGCGCCGTCCTGCGTGCTTCTGATGTCTCCTTCGTAACGTGTTCCGCAGGCGACGAAATCAGAACACGAGAAGTAACGGCAGCCCGTTCTTGACGAGCCTCCGTGGCCAGACATTGACTTTGCCCGCCACTTATGTCGAGGGCAACCTAAAGCAGCCCATCTGCGGCCCTCTCGTCAAAGGCCTCGGAGGTACCGCGACAGAGCAACATGGAGCGTGATCGGTTCTGCGTGGACACAGTCAGAAGATCCATTGGAAGCGAATCCACGGCGAGGACGTACCGAGCGAGCAACCACAACCGGTGTCTAAGGGTCCTACACAATCGTGCACAGCCAATGACCCTGAACGCACGTCGTCAGAAGTCGACTCGAAGGCCTCAAAGATAGCAAGAGGCATGCGTACCTATCGCGGAGCGCTCATTCTGCCGGACTGTGTGTTGCGATGGCGGGAGAGAAGCAGCCATGTCGCGGCTGTTCGACTACTGCAAGTGATCGTTCAGCAGCCTGCTCTCCTCGCTCGCTAGACCGTCCAGTCCCTGGACGTGTATGTGACTAGCCAGCAATCTGAGCAGAGCTCGAAGGTACACGGCCGCCGTTGCCTGCGTCCAGCAGCGACGAGCAAGACACCGTACGACTCGAATGCCGTGACAGACGGGCCGTGGACGGACAACAGTTTCACTTTCGAGGTACGTACCTGTGCCGGGTTCTTGCGTGCTGCGCACTGTCCTAACCGCAATTAACCAGTACAGCCTTGGAGCCTGGAGGAGCGAAGAACGAACGGATCAGGAATCGTTCTGGAAGAGAAGGAGAAACGTACCGATCGTTCGTGTTCACTCGCCAGCGTGTTCACACGTCCCGACTTCAGTTGAAACGCGTCCCTCCCTCGTCCTCCCTCCAAGTGGCAGCCTTACGAGCACTCGCAGGACGGAGAGCTGTCGGAATGCACGTTCTGTGCAATGCACGATGTCGCAGCTGGACAGAACAAGTCTATCAGTTGTCCACGAGAAGCGGGAGGGCGCAGACGTACCGACGAACACCGCCGTCGCCCTGCCGTGAACGAACCTTCGCGGCTTCCCTCGATCTGGCAGCAAATTCGGATCCGCTCAGCGGAAGAACCGTCGCACGCAACCTCGCCGCCGGATTCTGCAGGGTCTCTTGACAGACGGGTCTATCTTTGTCGGAGTCGCGCAAGAACTCGACAATGCGCAGGCGCAGACGTCCCCGCAATGCTGCACTCTAGTCAGCGTGCGTACACTTAATCAGCAAAGCAAACCGTACTGGAACATGGCGACCACCACCGTCCCGTCCAAGACTCGAGTCCTCGACGAACCGCCGTCTGCACGGCACGCCCGCAAGGCTGAGTTTATCCACGGCGTCCCATCAAGGGTCCTGCTGCAGCACCGGCAGCCGATGCGACCTAGAACGAGCCCGCGGCCGTCCGAGTCAGAACTCTCGAAAACAATGCTCAATACGAGACGGAGCGCTCACCTTGAGAGGTCGAGACATGCACGGCGCCGTCCGAGGTCTTCCATGTGCGAATCGCAAGCCTCCATCAGCAACCAGCTACGCGGTACCGTGAGCAAGCGGCCAAACACCCGGAAACGAAGACGAGCGAACGTACGTTGCTCGACTATCGGCTCCCGGGCCCCCGCACGCCATCCTCTTGACTCCACCTCCATTCCGAACCTGCGCCTCGCCGGCAGCCCTCTCTCGACCGCCCTTGCTCTCCAGCCTGTCTCCGCTATCCGTCGCCAGCTTGCTGGACAGAAGAGTGACGAGGATGTCGGCGACTCCGCAGCTGCACGAGCTAGCAAGGTGAGTATGTCTTCAGAGCGGCGGATCCGACCACGGGCTGACTCGGACGGAGCCCTCGTGCTCATTCAGACTCCTGTCCCTGTCCAGAAGCGGTGCGTTAGGGTTCGCGCATAGCGTGCTCGACGAACGAGGCACTCACCGACTTATTGTGCTTCTGCAGCCTTCTCGACGCTGCATCCCTCTTCTCGACGGCGCGGTGCGTTTCCTTGTTCACTGGAAACGCCTTCGGACATCCTCTGACCTTCGTGATAGAGTGCCCTGCGTCTGGAAGGCCGTCTAAACAGTTGGTGAGTCTCCGAAGGGCCGAAGTCCTGTATAGCACTCACCGAGTTCTTGCCAGCGTCGAGGTCCGCTACAAGACGCTGAGAGCGCGAGAGCGGGTACGTCAGTTCCCGCTCGTGCCGGCAGATCACTGACGTTCCGAGGTCTTCGCATCCCACAGAGATCGGAGAACGAGATATATTGCGCGTTCGCTGGACCATTACAAGCCTAGTGATTACTGTAGCGTAGACATACCTGTACACCGCTCTCGGGTTCGCGTGTAGGACGGGCTGGAGGCCGTGGAATGGCGACGGACTCGTGGATGTGCGGGGGCCGTGCAGGATGCACCGGGAGAGCGGGCACGCTGCTGATTGGGCACGAAGGCGGCGGGCCGTGTCCCGACGACGTCTCAGACGTGTCGGGGTGCCATGACGTGTGTGGGCTGTTCAGTGGACCACTGGATGCGGGGGCGCGGCGCGACGGTTCTGCGCTCGACGTCTCGTCGGACGTTGCTTGCTTCTAGCGCGTCTTGATTCGACCTTCCAAGGCGGCGGTCTAGACGGTGCGACCCTGCTATTTCCGGGGTGGCCGTGCGAGTCGCTCAGAGCAGCATGCCGGCACTGGATGACCCGCGGAGTCCTCGCAGAAGTGTCTGCAGGCGTACGTAAACTGTTGATATGGTTTCAGTAGGTGTGAACGGAGATAATGAAAATGGTCACCTTTGTCGAGTCGTGCAAGATCGTGTTTCCATGCGCAGGCGCAAACGTCGGCAACGCTGCGCTCATGTCAGCGTTGCAGCATTCGTGCGCACGCTCGATCAGCAGAGCATACCCGCTGGAACATCCCACCGTCCAAGGCCGCATCGACTCGAGTCTCGACGACCATCTGCACGGCATCGGCAGCTCCATTCACTGCCATCAAGGGCTCTGCTGCAGCACCGCGACATACAACCTGAACCAAATCGTCATCAGAAGTCTCGAAAGCGAGAAAGATTGCACAGACGGAGCGCTCACCGTCAAATTAGCCCGATTCACGACATGCGGACCGCGCTTCCTTCCATTGATACTCCCGCCCTGGATATCCATCAGCCGTCGGGGCGGACGCTGCGCGAATCAGAGAGCGTGAGCAAACGGCCAAACACACCGAAACCGTGGCGACGATTCTGATTCCTGGGTACTTACTTGAGTACTCGCAGGCTCTCTCCGCGCCCCCACGTCGTCGTGACTCTGCTCCTTCCCATTCGGCAGCTGGTCAGCAACGTGTCCCCCGTCGGCGTCGACCTCGCTCTGCACGTCCGCCTGCCCTGCCCCGTGCCGCCATCGTACACCGCAAGACGCGTGCCCACTGCGAACGAGTGCGAGGACGTCGTGAGTGAGGTGCGTCGTCGACACGATGGCCTGGGCCCTGGCTGACAGCGTCGACGTCTCCAGCGTGAACGCGAGCACTCGCTGCTCGAAGAGGTACGTCAGGTTATCGTACTTGGCGTCTTCGGAGTACGACGACTCACGCTATCCTTCTGCAGGTTCCTAACCCTGTATCTTCTGACTTGTGCATGCGAGCCGTGCGTCCCTACATCTGCGACGCGCTTGCAGCTCAACTCACATCTTCGTTTCGCAGCGCGCCGTGTCTGGAGAAGACGGCTGTATGCTCGGTGAGTCTGATAATCATCGTGAGCACGCTGGCACTCACCGAGTTCTCGCCAGCGTCAGGGTCCGTCTGCACGACGTGTGAACGCGGGTACGTCGTCAGCCTGTCCGTTCCCCGACCAATCGCTGACTCCCGGCGTGTTCTCACTCAACAGGCATCAAGGGAACAAGATATATTGCGCGTACTGACCATAACAGGTGTAGCAGTACAGTAGTGTAGTAGACGTACCGGTATTCGGCTTCGCCGTTCTCTGGCCTTGCGTGCAGGACAGGCGGACGTCGCGGCGGCGTGGTGCAGATCAGTGACGAGCAGCAGGACGTCGCTGGGCTCCGGGATGGGGAGAGCGACGTGGAGGGCGTCCACGGACGGCGGTACGCCGTGCGAAGGCGGGCAGGAAGGCGGAGGCCCCTGGCGACGTCTCAGACGTCGTCCTTCTCGCTGGAAAGGTCGCTGAGTGCGGTATTGAGGAGTGCCGTCGCGCGTCCTTGGCGTTGAGTGGGCCGCTAGGCCCGAGCGAGTGGCGGCACTCCAGTCGTCGTGGCACGCCGCGGTGTGTCGTGCTTCTAGCGCATCTGTGAGCTTCTTACCGCGGGCACAGACGGCTTGCCGTCGTGAGAGGGTCTGAGAGCGCGCCTGCTGTCTTGAGCGATGGGCCGCGGGAATTGTGCGTTGCCTTGTGCGACGGAGAAGTCAATTCCTCGGCCGCAAATGGCTGGATGAACGCTTCTGTAGCACTTACCCATCTCGTATTTCGTGCTATTGATCCGGATTAGTGCTCGGTAGTGCTTGTCGGTTGGTGCTCGTTGAGTTGCGGTGGGCGGAGCTGGGTCGAGTCTGTAGGCGCCCATGAAAAGCAATGAGAACGGCGTAGCAGCGACCTCGTGGAATCGCTACGAAGACGTTAACGTTCGTCGTAGAAGTGTTGATAGACCCTATAGCTAGAGTATCAGCATGTTTTCTTAGATAAAGACCGGGATAATGAGATTTTTCTTACCTGGATGGACTAGATTGCGGCAGGGAATCGCCGTGCGAGGGCGACGGAGAGCGAAGACGTTCACGAGCGTCCTTCAGTGACGTCGAGCAACTGTTCGAGCGCGGCGTTATGTTGATACAAAGGTGGGCTGATGCATTACTGGCAGGGCGAGGGCGTGCGCAGGCTTGAAGGTTGAACACTGCTGGGGGAAGAGAAGCAAACGACGAGGGCAAGGGGCGTATTGTACGTGGACAAGGGAATAGGATCTGGCGACGCCTACAGTCAAGACACACCCGCGGACGTTGTTGCGGGTTGACCTGGACTCGGTGCTCAAGCCGGTCGCCCGACCTTGGGAGCTAGAGGCGGGCAGAGAGAGAGACCCATCGCGACGGGATTGGATGCGAGTGGGGACGAGGGAAGCACTGCGAAAAGAGTAGTAGAACATACTGTATGCCCTGTGCCCGTACCCAGAATCTGCTCGTTGACCTATCACAGCAACACTCCGGCAGCCTTGAGGCCTTGACCAACGGAGGCTGGCGGGAAGGGAGTTTGGAGCGCGTAGCAGAGAGCGGACGAGGGGAGCACACAGAGGGGGGCGGAGCGATCCAAGGGGAGGGACATGCAAGGGCGAGAGCGCATGCAAGGACGCACGAGCGAAGTCGGAGGGGGCTTGACAGCGGCGGTCGGACGAGAGGGCAGAGAGGGTTGAGAGCGGCGCGAGGGCGAGAGACGAGGGCGAGCAAACAAGGAGCAACAGCGAGTGCCCGGGCAGACAGCAGCCAAGGCAGACAGCAGCCAGTGCAGCCAAGTCGCGTCGCGGTGACGCAACGTTCGCGGGCGCCTGGCACCGCGATCGACGCTCGGCGATCACCGAGGATCGGGGTGGTCTCGGTGAGCATCTTGCTGCCTAGATGGTCGTGGACAGCACAACAGCGAGTGTGCACCGCTCGGAGAGGTGAATGCGGCTAACAGACAATAGATTGGCGGAGCCTATTTCGATAAGTCACTGACCCGATAATTGCAGGGTTAGCGAGTACTTAACTTGCCAGTCCGGGACGGGATCCATCACTTGCCCTCCTCCTGCCCCTCGCGTCAGCATCCTGTTGTTCTGCACTAGCTCGCCCTACATATACCCCGTCTCGTCCGAACACACACCCACTGTCCCCGCCATGTTCTGCGGCTTCTCTCGCTACACGACGTTGGCCACCCATCCAAGCCTCTGCCCTCACCCAGCCACACCCCGATGACGGAATGCGACTACTCCCCGGACGCCATCGAGCGTTACCAAGCCAAAATGAAGGGAGTTGGGAAGTGGGCGACCGAGCAAAGGTATCACGCTCCCACATATTCCAACCCCTTCCTCCCCGAGGACCAGGCGTCCTCCTCTCGCCCGGCTGCCCGCACCCCCGCCCGGCAAGAGACATACCCCCAGCCAGCACCTCGGCACCACGACCGTCCGCAGCCCACCCGCTCCCGGACTCTGCCCGCCGCCGCTGCGAGCCCACCGCCAGGGCACACCTCGCGAGCGTACGCCTACGCCGCCCAGCCCGACCCGCGCGCACCACGCCCCTCATCTTCATCACGCAACCGCACAGGTTCGCAGCCTCCAGCAGGCCGCTACCCATACCCGACCCCTGTGGCTCCCGGCGCACATCAAGCCGTCCCGCGGACATCTCCGGCGGGCTACCCGCCACCGCCGCCCGGGACGCGCCAGGTCGTGATGGAGTACAAGTACGTGCCCGGGCAGGCGATCAAGCTCCCGCCGCCGCGCAAGGGCGAGCAGTACATCATCGCCCCGCCCAAGGGCGGCCGCCTCGAGGTCGTGAGCGACTCGCGCAAGTCGTCGTCGTCGCACACGCGCACGATGTCGCACTCGCACAGCAGCGGGAGCCGCAGCAAGGGCAGCAGCCCGACGAAGACGAGCGCAGACCCGCTCTTCAAGCGGCTTCTCACGAACCTGACCCGAAGATCGAGTGGGGCGACGGCCGCTCGGGTGGACGCTCCGTGAGGCGGGATAGCAGCAGGCGGCGCTCGGCGTCCCGGTGACGGCCACCGCGTCTTCCGCTGCGCCCTTGTTTCCTCCGTTCCGTGCCCCGACGACCCGCTGTCCGAACTGCGGGGCTTCCCATGTCTATTCTCTCACATTATGCTTCGGAGGGTTCCTCCATGGACGCTGCTTCCTTCATCTCCGCCTCTTCTCCCCTGCGCGCTGTACACTTTCCTTAATTCTTCCACCGTGCTCTTCCTCCTTTCCCGTGATTGCGCTTCCGGAATTCCCGCATGACGCTCGAACCCTCGCTCGATATCGCATAGATAATCGTAATGTTCCCCCGGGCGCATACCCGCACTGTACTTTTATCATCTCCACGACCTCGACCGGATTCCCTATCTTCCTCTGGTTCTGGATCATTGCATCCCGCTGTAGCAGGTTATGGCTGTAGCTAGACACACGACTTGTCACGTTGCATTAGAGATACGACTGGAATGAATACTATCACGAGCACCGCCCGACGTCCGGCTGCGTGATGGCTGTACTAGTACACAGCGGAGGTCTGGACCCGTCGCCCGTCGCCGCGGTTGGTAGCCTCGAGGCGAGATCGCATCTCGCATCTCGCGCTAACCGCATGCGCGTTCCTGCCACGGACACACTGTCTGCCACGGAAACAAACGGTTCGTTATACAGCACAGAAGGGTATATAGTGTAGAGAGGGTTGCAAACTATATAGGGAGCATTGCGAGAGCTCGAGCAGGCGAGTGCAGGGGGATGGGTCTCCTGGAACATGTCAGAAATATATATCTTCTGTCTGGGTGTCGCGTCTCCTCTGGCTGCTGTCCTACTGCTGTCTCTGTCTATCTGTGCTACTGCTCCTCTGCGCTCTCGAGCCTCGGAGGGCGGCGGACGCTGCAGGAGAGGGCGGGGAGAGGCTCGGGCGGCGGCCTCCAACTTGGACTTGATCGCGACTTGAATGGACCCTGACCGTGGGCTTCCCGCTAGAAGAGTGATCTGGATGAGGAATCTCGCCGTTCTCAGGCCCTCTCATCCCGCTCTTCTGCTCTGGCATGCAGCTATTGGAATCCTTGTCAAATAAGTACTACTTATGTGTGTTCTGCACCACAATGCAGCACTTCTTGTGTGCAGCATACCTGAGAGGTCAGTACGGCCTCCTGCGTGCTGACAAGCCTGGAACGTCTGCGAGCGGATCAGAAGGCAGAAGATTTCAGGAAGCAGACCCTGACAGGCACTGCGAGTCACTGGGAATGTGCCGCCGCTAACATTGTCCCCATCCTGACTGCAGTGCGTCTCCCCAGCCTATCTCATGGCTGCTCCAGCTCTCCCTAGACATATATTCTGCTCTTGAAGCTAATTCGACTGAGGACTGCGAGGACAGTACAGACAGCCATGTGCGATCAGGAACTCCGATCAGTGGACCCTGAAATTCTCCAGCGCTCCATCCGAAGCCTGCCATATTGCCATGGAATTCGGCCCCCCGGCATCACAGACCCGCCAGGAACACGGCCTCTCAATATGCCTCTAATGGTCTGCCAGGATGCATGCATGCCGACGCGAGCTACCCTCGGCGGCGCCGCGGCTGGCTGAATAAGGAAATCAGATTACCATAACGGACTGCCCGACCCCGCCGCGGCCTTCGACCCTCCAGCCCAGCGAAAACACTGCACAGAAATCAATGACATTCCCACCAGCACGGCTCGCTAGCGATGCTCGACATATCTACATGCACACGATCCTAGTTGCGACAGACCTGCCTCTGCTCCCCGCTGCCATGCCTCCAGTCAGATCTCATTTCGATATCGCGCCGCGCACCGGCCTCCAGTTCGTCTACTTCGACCTCCAGCATCCCACCGCTGAGAACCGCCCCAAGCTGAAGAAACCTGACCGCGACGTTGTGCGCGAGGAGCTGCGTGCCGAGTGGAACGAGGAGCTCAGTGAGTAACGCGTTGATCTCTTCGAAGACGCCGGCAGCAATACTGACCTTCCATTCCCCGCGTCAGGGACACTCACCGGCGTTCCAGACGCCTCGCTGTGGTGGACGACGCGGACGTTCTCCGAGCGCGTCGTGTGGAAGCTCGGCTACACATGGGCCGGGTGGCCCGCCCACATCCCCTTCGACAACCTCAGCTATATACCCGGCGGCGACCGGCCGCTCGAAGAGCTCAAGCAGCTCTGGAAGTCCGGCGAGCTCAGGCTCGTCCGTGCCACCGAGCAGGAGCGCGAACGCGCTCTCTACGACCCCGAGAGCGTCATCCCGAATGCGCGCCCCGAGCCTGCCGCCACTCCGCGCTCCTTCGCCGTCTACCGCAGGGCAGCAGCCCAGCTCCGCGAGCTCTCCCGCGAGTCCCTCCCCCGCCTCCACCTCCTCAGCCTGTCGAGCGTGTTCTGCACCCTCTCAGTGACCTCAGGTCCGTCTTCGTCCTCCCGCTCGACGACAGCAGCACTGCCGCCAAGCCGTCCCGCCGTCAGCGGAACGACATCAACCTCCCCCGAGCCCGCCCGGTGACGAACCGCAAGCCGAAGCACCCGAAGCGTGGGCCGCACACTGCGCTGACATTCGTCGGCGCCGCTTCCGGATTCCAGAGCCGCTATGTGTTCTCCGACGACCGGCTCGAGCAGCATCTTGCCGTGGACGACACGAGGAGGCGGGGTGGAGGAGATCGAGTCTGCCGACGACACAGATTGGGTTTGACGATTCTATTTCGGACCGGTGGCATTCGTAGTCTAGTTCTTGATGTACGTACAGTAATACTCCCCGCCGTGTTTCTTGTCCGTGCCGCGCAGTCTTGCTGCCATCGGCCGTCGTGCATGACCTGCATATCTGTTTAAAATAGCATCAGAACGTGTTCTGTACGTGAACGTGCGAGAACGTACCAATGAACGTGTTCCCAGAGAGATGAACCTTCGTAGCGTGCTTGTGCCACCGGTTTCGAGTCGGCCGTCATGTTCCTCAGGAACCAGCAGCCGGGACAGGCTGCCCGATGCGCGAGTGCCATCGAGATCGAGACGGAGCGCCGTCCTGCGTGCTTCTGATGTCTCCTTCGTAACGTGTTCCGCAGGCGACAAAATCAGAACACGAGAAGTAACGGCAGCCCGTTCTTGACGAGCCTCCGTGGCCAGACATTGACTTTGCCCGCCACTTATGTCGAGGGCAACCTAAAGCAGCCCATCTGCGGCCCTCTCGTCAAAGGCCTCGGAGGTACCGCGACAGAGCAACATGGAGCGTGATCGGTTCTGCGTGGACACAGTCAGAAGATCCATTGGAAGCGATTCCACGGCGAGGACGTACCAAGAGAGCAACCGCAGCGCACTGCTGCCGTTGTCTAAGGGTCTATGCGACCGTGCACAGCCAACGACCCTGAAAGCACGTCGTCAGAAGTCGAGAAGGACTCGAGGATAGCGGAAGCATGCGTACCTGGAGCGGAGCGCTCATCCTTCCACATTGTAAGTTGCGACGCGAGGCTGGGCGGCGTTGCGGCTGTTCGAAGGCTGCCGTCAGTGAGCAGCCATTCACGCTCCTCCTTCGTCCCTCTAGTCGGCGCTCAGTAGCACCGTGTTATGGACACAGATAGACGGCAGCTCGAGCAGACCTCGAGCTCAGGCAGCATACAAGTCGGCACACGGTGACTCGGAGGACATCAAGTGCCGTGGCTGTTCGGTCGGCGAGCTTCGAATGGATAACAACTAGTCCGATCTTGACGTGCGTACCTGTCCCGGGTTCTTGCGTGCTGGGCAATGTCGTAAACTCAGTGTAGCTTTGCGGGGCCGCATAGCCTGAAGTTCGAAGGAGCGAAGAATGAACGGATCAGAAATTGTTCTGGAAGAGAAGGAGAAACGTACCGATCGTTCGTATCCACCCGGCTTCACTTGAAACGCGTCCTGCCCTCGTCCTTCCTTGTGGCAGCCTTACGAGTGTCCACAGCACGGAGAGCTTGCAGACGGCAAGTTCTGTGCAATGCACGACGTCACGGCTGGGCAGAACAAGCCTATCAGGATGCGCAGAGGAAGCAGGAGGTCGCGGACGTACCGACGAACACCGCCGTCGCCCTGCCGTGGACGAACATTCGCGGCACTCTGCGCTTCCCTCGATCTGGCAGCAATTTTGGATCGGCTAACGCCGATCGCACGCAACCTCGCCAGCGGCCGCCGACTTCTGCAGGGTCCCTTGACAGACGGCGTTACCTTTGTCGGAGTCGTGCAAGAACTCGTCGATGCGCAGGCGCAGACGTCCCCGCAATGCTTCACTCTAGTCAGAATTTGTGCGTACACTTGATCAGCAATGCATACCGCACTGGGAACATACCGGCCATCCACCGTCCCGTCCAAGACTCGAGTCCTCGACGAACCGTCTGCACGGCACGCCCGAAAGGCTGAGTTTGTCCACGGCGTCCCATCAAGGGTCCTGCTGCAGCACCGGCAGCCGATGCGACCTAGAACGAGCCCGCGGCCGTCCGAGTCAGAACTCTCGAAGACGATGCTCGATACGAGACGGAGCGCTCACCTTGAGAGGTCGCGACATGCACGGCGCCGTCCGAGGTCTTCCATGTGCGAATCGCAAGCCTCCATCAGCAACCAGCTACGCGGTACCGTGAGCAAGCGACCAAACACTCGGAAACGAACACGAGCGAACGTACGTTGCTCGACTATCGGCTCCCGGGCCCCCGCACGCCATCCTCTTGACTCCACCTCTATTCCAACCTGCAGCTCGCCGGAAGCCCTCTCTCGACCGCCCTTGCTTTCCGCTATCCGTCGCCAGCTTGCTGGACAGAAGAGTGCCGAGGAGGTTGGCGACTCCGTAGCTGCACGAGCTGGCGAGGTGAGTATGTCTTCAGAGCGGCAGATCAGGATACGGGCTGACTCGGACAGAGCCCTCGTGCTCATTCAGACTCCCGTCCCTGTCCAGAAGGGGTGCGTCAGGCTTTCCCGCATAGCGTGCTCGACGAACGAGGCACTCACCGACTGATTGTGCTTCTGCAGCCTTCTCGACGCTGCGTCTCTCGAGTCGACGGCGCGGTGCGTTTCCTTGTTCACTGGAAACGCCTCCGGACATCCTCTGACCTTCGTGATAGAGTGCCCTGCGTCTGGAAGGCCGTCTAGACAGTTGGTGAGTCTCCAGAAGGGCCGAAGTCCTGTATAGCACTCACCGAGTTCTTGCCAGCGTCGAGGTCCGTCTACAAGACGTCTGAGAGCGAGAGCGGGTACGTCAGTTCCCCCGCTCGTGCCGGCAGATCACTGACGTTCCGAGGTCTTCGCATCCCACAGAGATCGGAAGAACGAGATATATTGCGCGTTCGCTCAGGACCATTACAAACCTAGTGATTACTGTAGCGTAGACATACCTGTACCACCGCTCTCCGGGTTCGCGTGTAGGACGGGCCGGAGGCCGTGGAATGGCGACGGACTCGTGGATGTGCGGGGGCCGTGCAGGATGCACCGGGAGAGCGGCGCACGCTGCTGGATTGGGCACGAAGGCGGCGGGGCCGTGTCCCGACGACGTCTCAGACGTGTCGGGGTGCCATGACGTGTGTGGGCTGTTCAGTGGACCACTGGATGCGGGGGCGCGAGGGCGCGACGGTTCTGCGCTCGACGTCTCGTCGGGACGTTGCTTGCTTCTAGCGCGTCTTGATTCGACCTTCCAAGGCGGCGGTCTAGACGGTGCGACCCTGCTATTTCCGGGGTGGCCGTGCGAGTCGCTCAGAGCAGCATGCCGGCACTGGAGGACCCGCGGAGTCCTCGCAGAAGTGTCTGCAGAACGCGTACGTAAACTGTTGATATGGTTCAGTAGGTGTGAACGGAGATAATGAAAATGGTGTCACCTTTGTCGAGGTCGTGCAAGATCGTGTTTCCATGCGCAGGCGCAAACGTCCCGGCAACGCTGCGCTCATGTCAGCGTTGCAGCATTCGTGCGCACGCTCGATCAGCAGAGCATACCCCGCTGGAACATCCCCACCGTCCAAGGCCGCATCTGAGACTCGAGTCTCGACGACCCATCTGCACGGCATATCGGCGAGCTCCATTCAAGTTCTTTGCCATCAAGGGCTCTGCTGCAGCACCGCGACAATACAACCTGAACCAAACCGTCGTCATCAGAAGTCTCGAAAGCGAGAAAGATTGCACAGACGGAGCGCTCACCGTCAAATTAGCCCGATTCACGACATGCGGACCGCGCTTCCTTCCATTGATACTCCCGCCCTGGATATCCATCAGCCGTCGGGGCGGACGCTGCGCGAATCAGAGAGCGTGAGCAAACGGCCAAACACACCGAAACCGTGGCGACGATTCTGATTCCTGGGTACTTACTTGAGTACTCGCAGGCTCTCTCCGCGCCCCCACGTCGTCGTGACTCTGCTCCTTCCCATTCGGCAGCTGGTCAGCAACGTGTCCCCCGTCGGCGTCGACCTCGCTCTGCACGTCCGCCTGCCCTGCCCCGTGCCGCCATCGTACACCGCAAGACGCGTGCCCACTGCGAACGAGTGCGAGGACGTCGTGAGTGAGGTGCGTCGTCGACACGATGGCCTGGGCCCTGGCTGACAGCGTCGACGTCTCCAGCGTGAACGCGAGCACTCGCTGCTCGAAGAGGTACGTCAGGTTATCGTACTTGGCGTCTTCGGAGTACGACGACTCACGCTATCCTTCTGCAGGTTCCTAACCCTGTATCTTCTGACTTGTGCATGCGAGCCGTGCGTCCCTACATCTGCGACGCGCTTGCAGCTCAACTCACATCTTCGTTTCGCAGCGCGCCGTGTCTGGAGAAGACGGCTGTATGCTCGGTGAGTCTGATAATCATCGTGAGCACGCTGGCACTCACCGAGTTCTCGCCAGCGTCAGGGTCCGTCTGCACGACGTGTGAACGCGGGTACGTCGTCAGCCTGTCCGTTCCCCGACCAATCGCTGACTCCCGGCGTGTTCTCACTCAACAGGCATCAAGGGAACAAGATATATTGCGCGTACTGACCATAACAGGTGTAGCAGTACAGTAGTGTAGTAGACGTACCGGTATTCGGCTTCGCCGTTCTCTGGCCTTGCGTGCAGGACAGGCGGACGTCGCGGCGGCGTGGTGCAGATCAGTGACGAGCAGCAGGACGTCGCTGGGCTCCGGGATGGGGAGAGCGACGTGGAGGGCGTCCACGGACGGCGGTACGCCGTGCGAAGGCGGGCAGGAAGGCGGAGGCCCCTGGCGACGTCTCAGACGTCGTCCTTCTCGCTGGAAAGGTCGCTGAGTGCGGTATTGAGGAGTGCCGTCGCGCGTCCTTGGCGTTGAGTGGGCCGCTAGGCCCGAGCGAGTGGCGGCACTCCAGTCGTCGTGGCACGCCGCGGTGTGTCGTGCTTCTAGCGCATCTGTGAGCTTCTTACCGCGGGCACAGACGGCTTGCCGTCGTGAGAGGGTCTGAGAGCGCGCCTGCTGTCTTGAGCGATGGGCCGCGGGAATTGTGCGTTGCCTTGTGCGACGGAGAAGTCAATTCCTCGGCCGCAAATGGCTGGATGAACGCTTCTGTAGCACTTACCCATCTCGTATTTCGTGCTATTGATCCGGATTAGTGCTCGGTAGTGCTTGTCGGTTGGTGCTCGTTGAGTTGCGGTGGGCGGAGCTGGGTCGAGTCTGTAGGCGCCCATGAAAAGCAATGAGAACGGCGTAGCAGCGACCTCGTGGAATCGCTACGAAGACGTTAACGTTCGTCGTAGAAGTGTTGATAGACCCTATAGCTAGAGTATCAGCATGTTTTCTTAGATAAAGACCGGGAGATTTTTCTTACCTGGATGGACTAGATTGCGGCAGGGAATCGCCGTGCGAGGGCGACGGAGAGCGAAGACGTTCACGAGCGTCCTTCAGTGACGTCGAGCAACTGTTCGAGCGCGGCGTTATGTTGATACAAAGGTGGGCTGATGCATTACTGGCAGGGCGAGGGCGTGCGCAGGCTTGAAGGTTGAACACTGCTGGGGGAAGAGAAGCAAACGACGAGGGCAAGGGGCGTATTGTACGTGGACAAGGGAATAGGATCTGGCGACGCCTACAGTCAAGACACACCCGCGGACGTTGTTGCGGGTTGACCTGGACTCGGTGCTCAAGCCGGTCGCCCGACCTTGGGAGCTAGAGGCGGGCAGAGAGAGAGACCCATCGCGACGGGATTGGATGCGAGTGGG
>MARA01000068.1:0-128477 GCA_001792895.1 Lentinus brumalis | reverse complement strand
GTGCTTGTCGGGAAGTTGACAGGTGCATAGCGCGGAGTGAGATTTGAGAGATGCAAAGCGCTTGTCGGGAGGTCAACAGGCGCATAGTGCTTGTCGGGAAGTTGACAGGTGCATAGTGCCGAGTGGGATTTGAGAGATGCAAAGAGCTTGTCGGGAGGTCAACAGGCGCATAGCGAGGGATGCACAGCGCTTTTCTGAAGTTGCCAGGTGCATAGTGCTTGTCGGGATGTTGACAGGTGCATAGTGCCCGAGTGGATTTGGAGAGATGCAAAGCACTTGTCGGGAGGTCAACAGGTGCATAGTGCTTGTCGGGAAGTTGACAGGTGCATAGCGCGGAGTGAGATTTGAGAGATGCAAAGCGCTTGTCGGGAGGTCAACAGGCGCATAGTGCTTGTCGGGAAGTTGACAGGTGCATAGTGCCGAGTGGGATTTGAGAGATGCAAAGAGCTTGTCGGGAGGTCAACAGGCGCATAGTGCTTGTCGGGAGGTCAACAGGCGCATAGTGCTTGTCGGGAAGTTGACAGGTGCATAGCGCGGAGCGAGATTTGACTGATGCACAGTGCTTTTCCTTTTTTTTTTTTTTTTTTTGGTGGAGCGTATAATTGTCTTAAATTGCAGTGGTCCCCATTGGGGCTTGTCGTGCAATTTGCGGCTAACGATTGTTAACCAGACACGCTAGGCTACTCGTCCAGGGGCAAAGACCTTGGATGTGTCTCAATAAATATTGCCATTAGTATCACCACGAGGAAATGCCATTATGCACAGTGTGTGGGACTCGAAGCGAGGATGCCGGGGAGGGGCAGCACTCAGGCTACTGCCCCTCCCTAACGTCCTTGCTTTATACCCACTAAAACCCCGCAATCGCCCACCCATTTAGGCGGTAAGTCTTCTCCGTTCTCGATCATTGGTGTCCAGATGCTCTCGACCTCCTGCGGCTTCAGGGCCTTCTTGCCTCTGGTCCTCACCGCAACTCTCCTGTCCAGATTCAATCTTGCTTCGATTGCGGAGTAGTATCGGTTGGTGATCTCTATCACTGTGGCCTCTACTCCCTCGTTCTGGATGACTCGTTCGCATCTGAGTTTCCATATCAGATGGGTGGCTTCTAACGCCAGAATGCACCACAGCTTCTCCGTCTTCGACTTTCTGCCGCCTTTAGCCGTCCTGAAAACCGCGCAGGCCGCTCCGAAGGTCGTGCCCCAATTGGGTGTTTTCCACTCATTTCCGGTGAGTGACCATGTTCGTTGCAGAAGCTTCCATATGGTTCCTTGGCCGTTTGCTTTGCATTCGAAGAGAATGTGCGTCATATTCTCGCATTCGCCGCAGGTCGCGCAGGTGGCTCTGTTCTGTAGTTCAGCTGACATTTTGGGGCACAGCCAATGCGTTCCGAGCATGTACCTGTCGTGGATTGCCATCCACGCAAACTGGGACACCTGTCTTGTTACGTGTTTCGTTCGGAGCGACTTCCATATCGTGGAGTCTCGTAAGTCTGTCCCGAAGGCCGCCCTAGCGCCGCTCGTGATTCTGTCTAAGTTCGCTACCGCTCTCGGGCGCGCCTCGGTCTGGCCGTCTTCCTTCGCACGAATCGCGCGGTATGCCAGCTTCTGTGTCATTGCCTGTAGTTTTGCACCGGAGACGATGAATGATGCCGGGGATTCCAGCGTGAGGCTGTCTGCTACTTGCTTTGCCGCGCCTTCCGCAGCGAGTTTGTCCGCAGCTTCATTGCCTTCGTGTCCTTGGTGGCCTTTGACCCACCTGAACAAGGTATGTGCTTGTCTCATCCGGATCGCGGCTACTGTTGCCCGTAGGAAGTCGCTATTGTTCTGCATGAGATACCCGGTGTCCTCGTGCTTCTGTCTCCATGTGGACAGCGAGTCCATTGTCGTCATGGAGTCTGTGATGATCGTAATCCTCGTGTTGTGGGATGGTGCTCTTACAGCGAGCAGCGTCGCGGTGATCTCTCCAGTCTGGTTGGATTGGTCAAGGTGCGTCGGGAGCCGGAGGCTCGTATTTGAGCTATGATTTTCTGCTACATAGACCCCGGCACCTGCGATCGCGTTCCGTTCTCCGTTGTTGATACATGAACCGTCTGTTGCTGCTGTTACTGCCTCGCCGTTCTCTGTTATCTCCATGGGTGTGCATGCGTTTGATACCGGACCCGCGTCCGTGAAGATCCTGAAGGTGTGCCCGGCATCCCCGTACGTTGTAACTCTCCTATCGAAGGGTCTCAGTCCCTCGCTCAGACCTTCTTGGTTCAGGTCGGCCATGACCTCGTCCTCGTAGTCTTGCGGTTGGCGGCGTCTCGGGTCCCACTTCCCTGGTAGTGTATCGAGCATGTCTTTTGCCCTGGCCATGCAGAGGTGCGGGTTTTTACAGCCTGTGACCTCCCGCATTGTTTTGCATCTGACGCATTTGCAGTTGGCGCGCGGTCGGTGCATATTGGGATCCGGGGATTCCGCGATCCGTAGGAAGTCGCCTACCGTCACCGCATTATGGACCGATTGGAGGCAGGTTAGTAGCTTTGACGGACATGTCAATCTGCCCAGACGTTTCTGGTCGGCGTATATATGGTCCCACATCGGTATGGCCGACTGGATATCCTTGGAGAAGGCAAGTCCTTCCATTCTGACTCCGTATTTGCGGGCTACTTTCATTAACCCTTGTAGTTCCGCGGGGAGACCTCTGGATTTTGGTTTCCATTTCTGCATAAATGGGTTGACTCTTAGTTTGAGAAGCTTCGGCTGGCATTCCTTTGGGACGTGGTTCGCGAGGAGGTCGTCGACGAGGAATGCCCATAAGGGTCGCTCTTTGCTGAAGGTCAGATATGTCTTCAGCCACATCACGTCGATGGCATCTCTGCGAGCTCTGAGATCCAATATCCCCAGCCCTCCTAGCTCAATAGGGAGGTATATGTGTTTCATGCCTACCGGTGAGTTGTGTCTTTCGTCCCATAAGTAGCCTCTTATGAGCTTGTCCAGCCTTTTAAGTATCGTATCCGGCATGCGTTGCACTGTCGTGAAGAATTGTGTCATGCCTCCAATGATCATTTGGATGACATGCTTTTTCCCCTGAAGGGTAGCGTGTCCCGATCTCCATTTCGCCAGCGCCAGCATTAGCGGCTGCCTCATTGCTACAATCTTGTTCAGTACTAGAGTCCAGACGTCAACCTGGTTTACTCCGTTGCCGAAAAAGGCCCCTAGTATCCTGACTGCCTCGCCATCGCGCGCGACGTGCACACCTCGTGGGTAGTTTTTCCATGCCCCCGTTTCGCGGTACGTTTCTGCCATTGTTTCCCTGAAGCTCGGGCGCCCGATGGGTATGATCTCTGTTTTACTGATGTTGAATCTGGCCTTTGCAGCCGAGCACCAGGTGTCCAGTACTCGCTGTAGAGTGCCGAAGTCGTCTCTCTCTGAGAGGTATACCGTCGTATCGTCTGCGAACAGGACGGCCTTGAGCACCTCGTTGCATTTCGGTATGTTGAAGCCTTCGATGTCCGATTTTCTGATCATGGCTGACAGAGGTTCGATAGCCAGGTCGAAAAGCAGGCATGACAGCGGGTCGCCTTGTCTCACTCCTCGGTATATTCTGTACGCTTCGCTGAGTACTCCATTTATCATCACTGCCGTCTTCGCATTGCGGTATAGTGATTTGACCAGCCGAATGAAGGAATCTGGGATCCCGAATTTCTCTAGGACTTTCCAGAGATAGTCGTGGGCTATCTTGTCGTATGCCTTTTCCTGGTCTAATGCGACAATGGCTCCGTTTGTTCCGTTCTCCTCTGCCCAGCACATCATTATCCGGGCTAGCTGTGTGTGGTCGTGAATCCTTCTGCCCGGAACGAAGCCTGCTTGGGCTTTGTGGATGAGTTTCGGGGCGACCACCGCCAGCCGGACAGCTAGCGTTTTGCTGAGGAGCTTATAGTCCGTATTGAGCAGGGTTATGGGTCTGTAGTTTACGACCCTGGTGCGTTCTCCTTTTTCCTTGTAGATCGGGGCCATCCAGCCGTGTGCAAGGCCTGTCTTGTCGCTAACACCATGGCTCCTCGCATCTTCGAAAGCCGCCGTCAGCAGTTTGATGACATCAAATTTCGTACGTCCAGGGAAGCGAGAATCTTCGATATACCGTGCCTGCAAGGCTTTCCAAAACTCAAAGGGGATCCCGTCTAATCCAGGCGCCGTACCGCTCTTGGCTGTCTGCAGTGACCTAGCACACTCGTCGTAGGTGATTGCGTCACCTAGCACGTCCGCCTGCTCATCTGACACTTCTTCTTCTAGGCTATTTAGTGCCTCGGATATGTCTCTGGCGCGTTCTTCGCCCGTGCGTACACTCGGGTCGTCGCGTTGCACATTCATATGGTGCGTGCGCGCCATTCGAGCCATCTTGACTGAATCGGTCTCGTAGACTTTCTCCCCTGCGATACCCAGTTGGTCCTCTTTCTCGAACGCGTTGATGATGTCGCGGGGCGCGCACTCGCGGTGAAGCCTGGACCAGTACTTGGTCGGGCGGTCTCCGTAGATACGGTGCGTGGCTCGTGAATTTTGCTGTTGTTGGTTGAAACGTCTCTGCTTAAGTTCTCGTATTTGTCTCGTGAGAGCCGCCGCTTCTGTCACTTTGGCGTCCTCTGCTAAGCTCGTACTTGCTTTGACCATCCTCAAGGCTTTCTCGCCTTGGCGAATCTCCGCTAGCATCTTCGGGACTACTTCCCGTTCGCGTGTTCGGGCGAGCTTCATTGCTTCGCCTTTGAATCGGTGCAGCAGCAGCTGCGGGTTCGCTTCCTCCGATCTCAAACCCGACGATTCTAGGACTGCTAGCTCGCGTATGGCCTCTAGGCCTCGGAGCTTTATGGCTCTGTTTAGCTTCTTGTCGCGGATCAAATGCAGGGAGAAAACAGGTCGGCCGGGTCCCACCACCGGCGCATTGGCAGTCGTGAGTTGCACCAATATCAAGCTGTGATCTGTTTTGATCCCCGCCTCACAGATCGTCCATTCTCTAGCACCGTCAAAGGTCGCCGTGGATACGTAGATGCGGTCGAGCCTTGAGAAGACTGCGTCCCGTCCAGTACCTCTGTGAAATGTATATTCCCTTAGGGTTGGGTATGTGACCCTCCATCCGTCGGCCAGCATTAACCCTAGACTAATTTTTAGTTTGTCCAGCACGTTCATGGACTTGTCGGGGCCTCCGTTCACCGGCAGTCGATCTAGCGCATCCTCCACATTATTGAAATCGCCTGCCATCAGGTCAGGCTTGTGGAGTGTCGGGTGGGACTCGTAGTATGATCGGACTTCGTCGAAGAAGCGTCGACGCTCGTCTACTCCACTTGATGTGGGGGCATATACGCAGAGAATATGCTTTGCTTCTCCTCCTTGGCAGGGGATTTTTACTTGGAGGGCGCGTCCTGGGACAATCTCCTCGACAGATATGTCTGTCGTGTTTACGTACCTACAGTTCAGTACCACCGCCACTCCCTCTCTCTGGGTCGGGGCTGTTGGGTGCGCGGAGTAGAGAACCTTGATTTTCTTCGCAAACATTCTATGAATGGCTGCTTTCCTTTCCTCAGTTAAGTGCATCTCCTGTAGGAGGAGAACACCTATTCGATGTTCTGATAGCATCCGGTATGCCTTGCTCCACTTGTTCTCCGGATGGTCTTGGGTAAGGTTCCCGAAGCCATTCATGTTGAGCGAAGCAATCTTGATAGTAGTTTTCCGGTCGTTCTCATTGAGGCGCCTTCGGGCTTGTCCTTCTGTCCGGATATGCGTTCGTGGCGCTTCCTCCGGAGTATTGGAGGTAGCACTCCGAGAACTCCCTCGCCCCTGTTGATCCTGGTTGCTGATCGTCCAATTCCCAGCCCGTGTGTCTATCCCGTAGCCGCGCGCTGTGCCGCCGTTGTTGCGGGGTCGCTCGCCGGCGGAGGGAGCGGCACTATCTCTCCCTCTGCCTCCCGTCCCCGCAGCATGCATGTTTCCGTTGACCGTACATTCATCCGTGGGTTGTATGTTATATTGTAATTGTGTGGTGGTAGTCGCGATGTCAGTTGGGTTACGACTATGCTCCAACTCTAGTCACATATGCCTGTGTCTCGGGTGGCGGTCGCATCAAGAAGGTGTCCTGCAGCCAGATCATCTTGAGTGCTTTAGCATATAGCTCGGCTTCGCCGGGCTTGAATAAGCCAGCCGTTGTAGTGGTCCGCAAGCTTTCCTGTGTTCTAGGAACCAGTATATTTGGGCTCGCGGCGACCTCTGCGCTGGATTCCTAGCAAGCGCTGCATACCGATCTTGCCAGAAATCCGCGCAGTCCCCTCCTGGTAGGTCAACTTTCAGGAGTTCGCCGTCAGTCACATCCAAACGCGCCATACTAACCCCCATTCGGACGTTTACTTCCTACAGGTTGCCGTGTCAACTGATCCCCGACCGTCGCGCGATGTCCAGATTCTCTCGTCACTCATTTATAGCATCAACTCGTCGTGGTTATACATGTCGTGTAGAACGTTACGGTGATCGTGTGCAGTCGTTCGTCCTGCCGCGGGTTCTGCCCATTCAGATCGCGCGGGTATCAAGAAAGGAAAGGTTGTCACAAGAGGTCAAGCTCGTAGTCGTCAGCTAACGTCCGCGCACCGGTGGCAGACTAGAATCTCCTCCGCCCCGCGCCCTCGTCCTTCTTGCGGGGCCAACCCGGGCCTTGGTTTCCTCTGTTGCGGTCGTTTCCGTCTCCGCGATCGCCGTTACGGTTGTTGTCGTGTCTGCGGTTCCAGTTGCGGTCGCCATCGTGGTGGCCGTCTTGTCTGCGGCTGCGGTCGCCATTCCCTTGGTTGCGCGGGGTGTTGTAATTGGCTGCCGAGCGATAGTCCGCGTTGTTGCGCGATGTGCCTCCCCGTGAGTCGCCTTGACCGCCTCTGTTGTAGCGCCTCGGGGAACGGGACCGGCCCGCGTTCCTTCGCCGTTCACCGAAAACGCCTTCGCCTTGCTCAGGCCCGTTCCATCCGGGAAGCCTCGGGTATGGGCAGAGGTGGGATGGGTGCGCGACACTGCGGCAGCCCGGGCACTGGGAGATGTTCCTCATCCTGCCCGTGCCGATTGCAAACGTTCTGTACCGCCTTCCTCGGAGCTCCGCTGCCCAGCGACGCCATTCGCGTATGATCCTCGTCGGCGATCTGAGGTAGAAGTTCGCCAGATAGTTCCCATTTCCCATCTGTAGGACCTCTATCCTGAGAGAGCGTATGACTGCCTCTATGGCCTCTCCGACTGGGCGGCCTCTGAACTCCGGGTTCGCCATGACCAGGTTCGCGATCCATGTCATCATGTCCAGCTCGCGCAGCACTCGTGTGATAGCAGCCCGGATCTTGGCGACGTTTCCGTCCAGAAAGCCTCCCAGCGTACCAATCCAGCTCGGCATCCTGGTCGCGCGCGGTGCCGTGAAGAAGGATAGCTGACGGAAAGACCATAAGTGCCTCTCCGTCGCCCTTGCCACTCCCTCCGGCGTGAGGCCTCGGATCGCCCACGATGTCGGCAGATCGCGCGTCGCGAGCCTCGAGTCGGTCTCCGCTTCGGGCGGGACGACGTCAAAGTCGTGCTCACCCGTGATGCGCGCGATGTACATGCGTAGCGTCTCCGAGATACGCCTGTTGAGTGATTCATCTTCGGAATATCTGTAGTTGTAGATGTCCACCAGGAGGTCCGAGTTCGGCGGATCGCCCCATACTTCACGCACCCACTCCGTAGACATGCCTCGTATCGCCGTCTCGGGGTCGTCGTGGTGGACTCTGGGAACCCCGCCTTCGGGCCTGGCCATCGGCTCGTCGTCTTGCGCCGCCAGATCGTCCAGAATCGTCGGAAAGATTTCTCCATCTTCCTTGGCCAAGACGTCCTCGCCCTCGCCCGCATAGCGTCCTGCCTCCGCGGAGGGGCTCGCATTGCGCGGCGGAGTCCAGTCGTCCCTTCTCGAGCGCTGCATAGAGTGCCTGTGCTCGGAGAAGAAATACGCCTCCGCTTCCGGCTCTCCGCGACTGCGCCAGCGTTGTTCCGCACCGCGGGCTGGCCTGCCGTGACCTTGCGGGGAGACAGGGCGACTCAGGCCCGCGACGTGCGACATCGGCGATCTCTGGGGCAGCCAGTGTTCATGGACGCGGCTCTGAGTGATGTAGTCTGCAGCCCTCGTATTCGGCAGGGGGCGAAACTCCGAGCGTTCCCTAGAGTAGCCTGGCCGTTGCGAGTCGTTGCGCCTGCTGCGTGGGTGACCGTGCGTCGAGTGTCCGACTGGGACGTCCCACTCTTGCGTCTTGAATTCGTATGCCACACGGGGCGCGGTGCTGCGTTCGCGCCTTCCAGAGGTCCCAGCGTCGTTGCGGTTCATCTGCCGAGCAAAAGGTCCTCCGCTCGTTACGTTGGCTGTCGCCGCCTCGCGCCCTTGCGTGTACTCGTCAGTGTAGCCGCCGCGTCGTGTGTGCGACCGCTCTCCGACTGCGTGCGCGAGGCTCAGCATGCGTGCCTCGCGCAGCTCCTCCTCGTTCCACTGGTCCGCGCGTTCCTCAGCGTGCTCTTCGACGTCGTCTTGTTCGTCCTCTTGCCATGTCCCCCTTGCTTTCCCCTTATCTTTCCGCTTGTGCCGTGAGTCGTCGAGCTCGGAGTCGCGCCCAGGCGATGCTATGTCTTCGTCCATCGCGTTCTCGTCGTCAACATCGTTCGAGCCGTGCTCGTAGCCACGTTCTTGGTCCGCGTCGCGGCGAGACGTCGCGCGCGCCCGCGTTACGTCGGCGTCGTTGCGGATGATGTCAGGTGAGTCGTAGTTGTTGTGTGGAGTGGGTGGGCGTCCCGACGTGTTCGCATTCAGTGGCGTGGCTGGGGAGTCGGTGAGGGCGCGTGTCTGAGCAGCTGGCGTCGAGAAAGCCGGAGGCGCGAAAGCCTGGCTTTGATCCGTCGGAGCGCGTCTCCCTGCGCCTCGCCTTCCGCTATCCCAGGGGTTGTCGTCGATGCCGGGGAGCGAGCAGTTGTTCCTCAGTAGGGGCGTGGTACCCTCGAGCCTCGGACGACTCTGTTGTCTGCGCGCGTCTTCCGGGTCGGGCGATCCGACCCAGAAACGTTTTCTGGTAGGGATACTTGCAGGGTTTGTGCCGGATCCCGTCTCCTTGCACCGGTTTTGACCACGCGTGCCCGTTGTCGGGTCTAGGGTCGCTACGGGGGTGATGCGCGACGTCTCTGAGAGGCGCGGGGTCTCCACATGGTTCCAGTAAAGCTCTGTGCTGTCTCCGGTGCGAGATCGCGAGCGGTGGTGTATCTCAGCGAGGTCCTCCGTTGGGAGCCCATGGGTACTAGCTTCCCTGGCCCTTGGAGCGTTGTTTTGGGGGAGAGGCTGCGTGTTGGCGCCTCCTATAGGCCCCAGAGCATGTATGTTAGATTGCTGCCCGCACCGAGTCACATTCAGCTCATACCTGCCTGTCCTCCGTGGCCCAGCCGCAGCATTGGGAGCAGCTCGCCTCCATTCACGCCGCCGAGACGTGGTCTGGGGGTCGGAGTAGCGACTGCCGCCGATTCGCTATCAGTGCCGAAGTCGACGTCGATCGGGGATGACATTTCCGCTGCGCCTACGCGGATCGGACGAGGCGGCCGGGACGAGTTGATTGGGGAGCTCGATAGGAGGGCAGGGCTCACTGGGATCGGGGATGTCGCTGGAAGAGGGGAGCTCGCGGGGAGCGGCGAGCTCGACGGGAGCGGCGAGCTTGGCGGGAGCGGCGACCGTAGATTAGTTGCATGCGTTGCGAGCTGTCTCGTGAGCGTGAGTGGGTTACACCAGTGCGTCTGCAGGCGCGGAACCGCTGAACGTACAGTGGCAGGCCTTTGAGCCAAGGGGGGCGGCGTGAGGGACGCCTGGCTCAGTGTCACACTGGAGAGGGTGTCCGAGTCGCGTGTCAGGGTGCCGGATGCTCTCTCGGTGGCCAGCTCATCGTCTGAATTTTCGTCTTCTGTAGCAACGGGGATGTCGGACATCGCATCGTCTTCGGGGGTAGCAGGGACGAGGACGCGTGCATGGTTCCTCGCGCTGAGGCTCGGCAGCCTCGCGCGCGCGCTTGGGGCCGTCACGGCGTGTGCGTACGAGGTGGGTACGGTCATCGGCGTGGTTTTTGCGGGGGGGGGGGGGGGTGTATTGCGAGTTTGCAGGGGAGGGTTGGGGATGGAGATGGGAGAGTGGGCTGAACTTGTTGCAGACTTACTTGTTCACCTCGCGCGTACGCCGTGTCTGCCGTCGCGCACGGACCCTCCTGAGTCTCCCTGGCAGCGCGTCCCGCTTCTATCCATGTTGTTGCCTCGCTCGGTGTGCTCGTCGGTTGCGGGTTTGTCGCGGCGGGGTTGTGTCCGGCGCGATGTGATGCTGGGCGTCTTCCCGTGTCGCGCGGCCTTGTTTGGTCTCGCGTCCTTCCCAAAAGGAGTGGTTCCCTCGTGGCGTAGGTAAGGTCCGGTTTGCGTACGTCAGCCGCTCTGTTGCGCGCCCGATGCACCGTCTTTCCATCCCGCACACTGTCCTATCGTTCTCGCGTTTCTCCTCTGTCGCTCCCTCACCCTCACCGTACACTCTCGCACGCGGCCTTCCAATCTGTCTCATTGCGCCTCCAAACCGCGTACTGTGGCGAGCTTTTCTCGCCCTTCTAGGTGAGTTTCAGTTTTGCGCCGACGTGCATCTCGAGGTGCACGTTCTCACGTCGATTAGGCTATTGGCAAGACGGTCCTCGGTGTTCCAGGCTGTTCCCCAGCACGCGATTGGTCCTATTGCATCGCGCGTGCGCGCAGAGTTACCAGCCTTCGCTCTTTCTGCTCAGAGTCGTCCCGATTCTGTCTCCGTACGTGTATTGCGCAGCGTCCGCGCTTCCTTCACATCTTGCGATGCCAGCTGCTAACTGTACTGTCTCCTTGTCCCATCTGCGTCAGTGTCGCTCGTTTTCACGTGGTCATCTGCAGTTGCTCGAAGGGCAGCACTCGGCTCTCAGTCGTCGTCGGCTGTGCGTCGCACGCACTCGGATCATACATTCCTTTGGATCTCGTCCCCGTACAGCCTCCCAGCGTTGGAGGTGTCGCGTCTGCATTGGCGATAGGTCAGTGCGTTCTCCCGAAATGTTAAGCTTTACACGATCTGGGAATAGATATCGTAGGGCGTCATTACGTCGCACGGATGCTTCTGAGCTGACAGTTCTCTCCTTCACTGTGCTGGGACGCTATGCTCGGCCATGGCCTGATGCTAGCGTGCAGGGCCTCCGCCCACGGGGCAAGGTTCCACGCTGCGGTCTTCCGATCTCTCCTGTTCGTAGGCTCCCCGGGTCGTGCGTCTCGACGGGCATCGTCTCTTCCGCCACACGCGTTCGTCGGATGGCGTGGTTCCGTTTGTATCCGCCCTTCGTTTGCGGTCTGACGGTTCTCGGGCCGTCTGCCATCCGCGCTCTCCGTCCCTCCCCGCTGGACTTTGTTCCGTGCCTCCACGCCTCTCCATGTCGGCGTGTACCGGAGAGTCACCTCCGTGATTCTCTCACTGTCCGCATTCCGGCGGGCCGCGTCTCGTCCCTTCTCCGCGCTCCGACGGGGCTCCGCGTGCGGTGTCACCGCGTTCCGCATGGGACCTTCTCCTCCGTCCCCTGTGCTCCGACTCTTCCGGCGCCTTGCCGTCTACCGGCGTCTCGTTTAGCGCTAGCATCACCACTCCTTCGACCATGTTGTTTTGGCACTCGTTACTGATTTTTATTATCGTTTTCGCAGTAGATTTCCCTTCTCCCTCGACCTCCGCCTCCATCCTGGTGATGCTTGTAATTCTTCCGACGATGTGAGGGTCGTACGTGCCGTACTGGCTCAGCGGGGAGTTCGGCTGGGAGTATGCGATTGGCGTAAGGGCGAGGATTTTGACCCTGCGTCCCACTCTGATCTCCTTGGTTGGGCGGATCGTGAGCACGTACTGGTGGTGTCCTCCCTCTCCATTGTAGGCCATGGGTGTGGGGTGCCCAGTGCCCGACCACCGTGCGTAGAGGGTGAGGTGCTGTGGTTGTGCGGGTGGTGGGATCGAGGGGTGTTTCTGTTCTACTTGTGTACCGGCAGTGTCTTGGAGCTGGTGCCTCAGCTCCTTTCGCCGCCGATTCCGTGTTTCTTTGTTGGCGTATGGCATCGTAATGAATCGTGTTGTTCGTGAGCTGAAATCGCGTGCGGGGTATTAATGCTAAGAGTCCACGTAAGTGGGTGTGGGAGTGTGGAGGGGTGCAGGCAGGCAGGGGCCTCTTGTTGCGGTTCGTGGGGTATCTAAATCTGCGAAACGCGGTCACGTGACCATATGGGCGCGACAGGCGCGACGGGCGCCGCAGTTAACACGAGACGGCGCGGGTACGGTATACGTTCCGGGGTGTCGGCGGGGTCCCGCGCGGGTTCATTTCCTATGCGTGCCGATACGTCCTCTTCGGGGGATGCGGGACGCTCTCTCGTACATCTTACGTTCCTGCTTTTAGGCGCTTCCTAGGCGCCCATGTTCGTCTGTGCATATTGGAGGCCAACTGTGTGTGTCGAGCAGGTTGCAGGCCTCCTCGATAGCTATGCGCCTCCTCGTGCCTAGAGGGCGGGATGCCTTGGCGATTACTTCCATCCAGAAGCTCTGGGGAGCGGTCTTGAGCCGCGGGATGTCTTGCTTGGACAGTCAAGGCCGCCCTCAGGCGGGAATGAGACGTATCTCATTGGGAGGCTGGCCTCCGCGACGTCTGCATCGGCACGCTGGCACATTAAGCAGGTCATTTGCGTTTGCATTCCATGGTGCTAGTATATACGCCACACGGTATAGCAGCTCCAAGTGCCATTGACCGTGGGAAAACCGACCGTGATGGTGGTGTCAGGAAGAGGAGCCCCCCACAGTGCTTTTCCGAAAGTTGCCAGATGCATAGTGCTTGTCGGGAAGTTGACAGGTGCATAGCGCAGAGTGAGATTTGAGAGATGCACAGTGCTTGTCGGGAGGTCAACAGGCGCATCTTGTCGGGAGGTCAACAGGCGCATAGTGCTTGTCGGGAAGTTGACAGGTGCATAGCGCGGAGTGAGATTTGACTGATGCACAGTGCTTGTCGGGACGTCAACAGGCGCATAGCGAGGGATGCACAGCGCTTTTCTGAAGTTGCCAGGTGCATAGTGCTTGTCGGGATGTTGACAGGTGCATAGTGCCGAGTGGGATTTGAGAGATGCAAAGCACTTGTCAGGAGGTCAACAGGCGCATAGTGCTTGTCGGGAAGTTGACAGGTGCATAGCGCGGAGTGAGATTTGAGAGATGCAAAGCGCTTGTCGGGAGGTCAACAGGCGCATAGTGCTTGTCGGGAAGTTGACAGGTGCATAGTGCCGAGTGGGATTTGAGAGATGCAAAGCGCTTGTCGGGAGGTCAACAGGTGCATAGTGCTTGTCGGGAAGTTGACAGGTGCATAGCGCGGAGCGAGATTTGACTGATGCACAGTGCTTGTCGGGACGTCAACAGGCGCATAGCGAGGGATGCACAGCGCTTTTCTGAAGTTGCCAGGTGCATAGTGCTTGTCGGGATGTTGACAGGTGCATAGTGCCGAGTGGGATTTGAGAGATGCAAAGCACTTGTCAGGAGGTCAACAGGCGCATAGTGCTTGTCGGGAAGTTGACAGGTGCATAGCGCGGAGTGAGATTTGAGAGATGCAAAGCGCTTGTCGGGAGGTCAACAGGCGCATAGTGCTTGTCGGGAAGTTGACAGGTGCATAGTGCCGAGTGGGATTTGAGAGATGCAAAGCGCTTGTCGGGAGGTCAACAGGCACATAGTGCTTGTCGGGAAGTTGACAGGTGCATAGCGCGGAGCGAGATTTGACTGATGCACAGTGCTTGTCGGGACGTCAACAGGCGCATAGCGAGGGATGCACAGCGCTTTTCTGAAGTTGCCAGGTGCATAGTGCTTGTCGGGATGTTGACAGGTGCATAGTGCCGAGTGGGATTTGAGAGATGCAAAGCACTTGTCAGGAGGTCAACAGGCGCATAGTGCTTGTCGGGAAGTTGACAGGTGCATAGCGCGGAGTGAGATTTGACTGATGCACAGTGCTTGTCGGGAGGTCAACAGGCGCATCTTGTCGGGAGGTCAACAGGCGCATAGTGCTTGTCGGGAAGTTGACAGGTGCATAGCGCGGAGTGAGATTTGACTGATGCACAGTGCTTGTTGGGACGTCAACAGGCACATAGCGAGGGATGCACAGCGCTTTTCTGAAGTTGCCAGGTGCATAGTGCTTGTCGGGATGTTGACAGGTGCATAGCGCGGAGTGAGATTTGAGAGATGCAAAGTGCTTGTCACTCAGTTCTACATCGTACATCGAGGCTCACAGGATCTGCACAGAGGCTCAGTTTATCATCAATCCTCTGCCTAATGCTGAGGTTCCAGCTGTCAAGCGCATTGTCAGGCAGTTGCACATCATCCATAACATCATGCTTCATCTCCATGATCCTCTGGCAACTCCTGAGGAGTTATGGGACCTCATCATCTATGTCTCCCACCTGTTACTTCCCCTTGAGGAGTTCCTGGAGTCTCCCCCTCCTCCTCCCAACTCTCGTGTTCCTCGTACAACTCCTGGTGGTCGTGGGCGTCCTGCCTATGTCATCAATCTTGCTCGGGCCCAGCAGCTCCACAATCTGGGTAATTTGTGGGACAATGTGGCTACAGCAATGGGGGTGGCTCGTCGGACTCTCTACAATCACCTCGAATGTGCTGGATTGTCTACAGCTCATCCGGAGCATGCAGACATTACAGACGATGAGCTCGATGAGGTGGTTGCTGAGATCTTGATCATGCATTCCTTTGTTGGTTCCACCATTGTACATGGTCATCTCGAGTCACGTGGCATCCATGTTTCCCTTGCTCATGTCAAGGAAAGCATGCAGAGGGTTGACCCTATGGGTGTGCTTGTTCGGTATGTCATGCCTTCTATCCTATCTCAAGTTTGCTGACATCTAGGCAGATGGGCTGGGATCATCAAGCGACGTGTCTACAAGGTCCGGGGCTCCAATGCCCTCTTGCACATCGACGGAAATGTGAAGCTCCACCCTTGGGGCTTCTACGTTCATGGATGCATTGATGGCTTCTCTCGCCTCATCATCTACATTGTTTGTTGCTCAAACAAATGAGCTCACGCAGTCTGTTCTCTCTTCATGGACGCCATCAGGTTCTATGGCTGGCCTAGCCAGGCTCGAGGTGACTATGGCACTGAGAACAATGACATTGAGCACAAGATGATTGACCACTGGGGAGAGGCTCCCCATGCCTTCCTCCGAGGACGGTAGGCTGCATCTGTGTTTTCATGGACAAGGCTGATTGTTGTCACTTCTAGGTTGCTTCACAATGTGTGCATCGAGCATCTCTGGTGCGACATGCACAAAGACTGCCTTGAGATGTTGATACACCGACTATAGGATCTATGCGAGGAAAATCCACAAAGAACCCACAACCGAAGCGTGAAAGCGAGGACAAGCTCCCAGCTCCCACCAAACTAGGGATAGGTTTTAGGACCGCGGCGGCGAGCCGACAGATATGGTCAGCGGAGGGTGTGGTTTCGCCAAAGCAACGACAGTGGGGCTGCAGCTAACGGGGAGGGGAACGGGAGAGTTCTAAGGGCTCACGGAGGCGGTTTGATGGTTTAACAGTGATGATACGACAGTTTCGGCAGGTTCGATAATGGCAGAGAGCACGGAGCAGGCGACAAACGGGGCTCAAAGCTCGGCAAAGGTGACAGTGTTGGCAAAGTGAGATCTGAACTCTGAGGGGAGAAGGGAATCCAATTTTCTTGCTAAGCCTACGACAAGACTATGTACGAACTACCGCCACGTGCACCGCCGACCAATCACGTCCTGCTAGTCTTCCAGGGTCCAGTCCTAGGAACGGTCCAGGACCGCACCAGGACCGGGACCGGACTGATTTAGGACTGATATTGGTCCAGTCCTACATCAGTCCGGTCCCGGTCCCGGTCCCGGTCCTGGCTACCTCGGGCAACGTTCAGGACTGCCCTGGACCGGTCTGGACCGGTCCTGGACTGCTATTATATCAGGTATTTTTCCCCCTATTTTCCGCCATTTTTCTCAATTTATTTGAATGTTTTGTGGATTGTTTGACCATTTCATGAGCTTATGATGACTTATGTTGACCCAGATTACGCATTTTTGATCGCGCTTATCTCATCTTATCTTATCTCAGTCAGAGGTCAATAGATTCTGCTTGTATTGAGTACATGTAAAGGCATTATGGCCCAGTTGGTAGAGTGCTTTTGATTTTTTTCCAGCCATTTTGGTGGATGTCCGGGACCGGTTCGGACTGCCCATCGGTCCTGGACCGGTTCGGACTGCCCATCGGTCCTGGACTGGTCCGCGGTCTCAGTCCGGTTGTAGTAGGCGCTTGGTCCGGTCCCGGTCCTAAAAAATTGGATCTGTCCGGTCTCGGTCTTGGTCCCGGTCCTGACCAAAAAGGGTCAAAAGACCGGACCAGACCGGACCCTGCATCACTACGTCCTGCCAGAAGGGCAGACTCGCCAAGACTCGACGGTTGCGGCCCTCCCTGACACCTCAGCGAACTCATTCCGATGTGCCACCCAATCGCCGTGCACCGCATTCTAACCACACCCACCCCGCCGTTCCCGCCGCGCCCAATT
Organism: Lentinus brumalis; assembly: GCA_001792895.1. Lineage (NCBI taxonomy): Eukaryota > Fungi > Basidiomycota > Agaricomycetes > Polyporales > Polyporaceae > Lentinus > Lentinus brumalis. The sequence goes on along the minus strand of MARA01000068.1, from coordinate 111,844 downwards.
GCCCTGCGCCCTGCGCTCCCGTTGGTCGACCTAAGAGTGGTCCGACACCAAATGTCAACGAAGGCCACTGAAGATTGTTGCAACCATACAGACCGCCGCTGATACGGTAGCTGCGTCTCTGAAGGCGGAAATTCCATCAAAAACTAACAACCAACCTGAAAGGGTGCGAGTGGGCTAGTCGATTCTCAGTCGAGCGAAGCAGGTCGAACATCGGAGCTTTGCGGAGTCGAGGGGGCTCAAAGTGCGGAGGGAAGAAGGCGAAAGGGGGTGCGAGGGAAAGGGGGAGCGTTGGATGTTCAACGATGCTGCTCACTAGCGATGGGTAGGACCGACGGATCCACGAGGCACACTGGCCAAAGTGCGAAGACTCTGCGACGCGAAGCTCGACAACTCAAAGCCCTTCTTGGGCAAGCGAACCGACGTTGTCCTTCTTGGACGACTTGGGACCACGATAGGTCGACTTGGAGGGTCACGATAGACCGATGGGGACCACGATAGGCCTGACTCGAAGCTCTTCTTGAGCGAACGAAGCTCCTCTTGAGCGGACTGGACCCTTCTTGGGCGTTGTCGACAATACGATGAAGTTCGAAGCCGACGATATGACTCAACTGTAGACTTGGTGCAACTCTGGCACGACTGACTTGTACGTCAAGGAGCTTCGAACCGATGTCGAACTAGAGCTCAATGACAGAGAGGGGGAAAGGGTGTCTGATTCGGAGTGTAGATGGTGGGGGAAGGGAAGGGGGCCTCTTACTAGAATCTGTACATGACGCTCGATGATATCTCAAACGACTACGAGCGCTATTTGAACTATGACTAAGTGGCGAGCGACCAATAAGAAGTGAACACGAAGCACATCGTACGAGCACCAACAGACATCGAATGAGCGCCGAGCGCACAGACCACATCACGCAATGATCACGAACTAATGATGTGATCGACGAACCGAAGGGCCTCGAACATAAGAACGAAAAGACTAACGAAGCAAAAGGAATAGAGCTGAAGTCGAACATAACAGAACCGATGTCAAACGAAATAGAACCGAAGTCAAACGATGAAGAGACTCGATCATCGAAAGGTCGAACTATGAATAGACACAGAGATGAATGATGAAGGGTAGAAGGGTCGCAGGGTAATAGGGCGATGCTAAATGAACTGAAGATAGTAGAACGATGATAAACAAACCAAAGATGAAGAGCATAGTCGAAGCAATGATGAAGAAGTCTGTCCGATGATTGTTGAAACCGAAGTGAACCCAACCCGGAGCGGTTCGAGAGATGAGGCGAGAAGGAGCGATACTGTGTCGAACCATGTCGATGCAGGATGCTTGAGGTCAATCAGCATTAATATGAGTAGAGGTCGCTCGGTACGACTCGCTAGGCTTCGCCGAGGTTTGGTATGACTTGCTAGGCTTCGCAGAGGTTCAGTACGACTCGCTCCTGGTTGACAACAGCTCAGAAGGGTGTTGAAGAGGTCAAGGGAAGAAGGATAGAGGCAGGAGAAAGGCGAAGACGAAGCTGATGATGATTGAAGTCAGCTGGAAGTCGTTCGAAGGTCCGAAGAGGTCGCAACATCCGGGCACAGACAGGTATGATGCACATCATTCCCTCCCCACTGAGATATGAGTCCTCGAAGCATGGCAACGAGCAGATGATCACACTTCGGGGCTTCGACGATCGACGAGGGTGAAGGAAATGAGGTCTGGAATGAAGGCGAGCAATGGACGATGAGCGACAAATGCCAAAGGTCACAATCGACGAAGATGATCGAGATAGAGAAGGGATGAGGGACTAGGTGAGGATGCTGGGGCCTGTGACGATGAGGGGGATAGACCGACAAAGACCATTTTTTTTTAGATCACGGGTATATGGCGGTAGCTACGGTACACGTACAAACAATACACTAGCTACACAACTACAAGCAGTGTTTTGACAGCCGTCTGCTATGGGGAAATGGGTTTTTGAATGGCCCCACGGACATATATACGAATTCCAGCTGGTGGCAAGCTAACGCAAATGTAAGGAGTGTGAAGAGGGCTCCTAGATATAACTCGGCACGTCCTCACACGAGAAGGCCGTCGGGTTATCTAGGAGGAAATGTTGAATGTCGTAAAAGGGGTCTAGGGATTCGAGGAGGGATTCGATGGAAGAGTGACGGTATCGGCGCGTATAGTAGTCACACCTGAAGAGCACATGCTCGCGTGTGTGGTAGGCCCAATTGCCCGAGTGCAAGATGCACATGGTGGGCTCTCCGTGGTGATACCGGAATCGATCCTGGTAGTGGCCTGTGGGAGCGTGGCCTGTGACGCAGCAGATGAACCGCGAGATGAGCGTCGGCCTGCCGCCGAGACATTTGAGTGGGAATGCACCCGTGTGTTGGAATCGCCGGAAGGCGGGATGCGAAAGATGATAGCGGCCCCAGTACTTCGAAGGGTTCGCATCAGCCTCCTGCTGCCACAGCGTCACCGCGTAGTCGGTGATCGCGTGCTTGATGAATGCATGGGATGTGGGGAAGGTGCCGTGATACTGCGGGAGATCCCGCCAGGACGTGTATCGGGCAGTGTGTTTGACGTCCGCGTCGACCGCCTCGTTCTCTTCGATGCCGGAGTGAGACGGGCAATAGTGGAGGTACAGGTGGTTGTCAGGGTCGCGTTCAAACCAGTCGCGAAGGATGCGGCACGCATTGACGTTGCCCATACGGCTGTGGCCTAGTGAACACCACGGGTGGACCCATGGGTGCCGGCACCGTGACCGGCACCCGCACCCGCCATACACCCGCACCCGCAGACATGGGTACGGGTGCGGGTAGGAGGTGTAAGCGCCGGGTGCGACGGGTATGGGTGGGAGCACACAACCCCTGGGTCTCGCCGGAAGGGTAGCACGGTTATGGCACATTGGGCTTATTACAAGAACACATTTGACATGAAAGTAGCTAGATATGTAGCTACTGGTCGCTGGCAGCAGAATCGTCGAGATGCAGTCCATCCATCCCGCGTGTGACCCCCTCCGAGTCTGACCACGCCGACTCGGAGCCGCTATCAGTCACCCACTCTTCCCCTGAGTCCGTGTCACTAGGGTAGTCACCCAGCGGCGGCGGAAACGCGTCCTGAAATGAGCACATAAGAATAGAACAATGAACGCACAAAGATATTTACTTACTGGGATGTGCAGTCTCGCCCACAGGATAAGATCTTGAAGCACCTCCTCCCCGGGGGTCGCAAAGGCCGCGCCGGTTTCCGCAGCAAGGTAGAGGCGATGGACAAAGTTGTCCCACGTAGCGGACACCTCAGGATCCGGAACGCTGTAGTGGTGGAAGATCAAGATGATGTCTTGTACGAGGCCGCGCTGCTGAGCCGTGAGCAAAGCATCCAGGCCGGAGTTGACTATATCGGCCCAGAATGTCTGCCACACGGCAGCAGGCACAGCGCGCGCGGCGTTGAGGGTAGTGGGAAGATGCACCTGCAGCGTGTTTGCATGGAGAGCAAAGCGGGTCCTACGGGCAAAGAAACGTACCGAGATAGCCTGCTGCCGCCCGAGCGGCGTGTCCGTCGCGATCACCTCCAATGTGATCAAGCAGCGCCCGACGACTTCCGCGAGCAGAGTTGGATAGTGAACAGCGATGTTGATGTACGCCGGACGAGTGCACAGACGGAAGCGGTGAGATGGATCGCACCAGGTGTCGATAGGGCGCAGCCTAAGGTAGGCTTGTTCGTCGGACTCGTCTGGCGCAAGGATGGGCGACGAAGCGTGTGGAGAGAAGTCACTGGGAGACATGCTGACGAGGGATGGTACTGTCCCTGTGCTCGTGGAGTGGCCAGAGTCGATGCTAGCCTGCGAAAGAGCAGAGTTCGGGCGTGTCGTAGGGTCCCGGGTCGAGGATGCCATGGTTGGGGACAAGCTTGGGCTGTCTGTCGATGCCGGCATATGCAATTTTAGGGCATCCGGGTGAGCTGAACGTGAACTTTGACACCCCGCTGTCCTATGTGGGCGTGGATTGGCTGGCTGAGCGAGCCTTTTGGTGGTATGACGAGACGGCGGACGAGACGGCATTGGTCATGTTCAAGCTCAGATCAACTACTAATATCACAGCAAGACAGATGAGGGATTCAATTGGAAGTGTGTGCAAGGTGATGATTGAACTAGCGTGGTAAGGATGCGCGTACAAAGGACAGGATGGGGGCTAGACGACATGGAGGGCACAAGTACTAACTACTACTTCTTCAGGTCAGAGACCTTGATGGCATCCCAGCCTTCATCCATCTCGAAGTCGGAGTCTTGAGAGTCGAGTTCGGCGAGCTGGGCGGCGGTCGCCGCGTCCTCGGCCTTGATCAAGCCGAGCTCGCTCCATGCGCTCAGGCAGAGGAGGGCACGAGTGGACTGCGCACTGAGCCGGTTGCGGACGTGGTTGAGGAGAAGACGGCCGCGGCTGAAGACGCGCTCAACGTCTACGGAGGTGGCTGAAACACGGGACAACGTCAGCATGAGGACAAGCCAAACGTACAAGACTTGGGCTTACCGGGGATTGAGAGATAGTCGAGGGCCATGCGAGAGAGGTTGGGGTAGATAGCGACACGGTCCAACCACCACTGGATGGGGTCCGGCGCGTGCTCGGGGTCGGCGGAGAGGTACCGCTCAAGCTCGTCGCGGAGCTCAGAGGCTTGAGGAGCGGAGAGGGATGCAAGCTTGTCGAATATGTTGACGTCACCCTGGCAGGGGACGTCAATGAGGAATTGAAAGAGACGTTGTGGATGTGCATACCTGGTCGAGGACCTCGACGTCCGAGTTGCCCGACACCTCGTCTCCATCCTGCATGACCCCATCGCCTGGAACCCGGCCTGCGTAGTGCGTCTTGTACTCGTCGACGATTAGCTCGCGCGCCGTGCGCTGCCAAGCCTCCGTCCAGCGGAGCTTCTTGAAATATGTGAGCTTGTGGCGGGGATGGAGGACTGTAGTGGTAAACGTATAGTTAGTACAGAACACTGTCAGGATGATCGGATACGCACTTATGGCGATGCAGTATGTGTTGGAGGAGTCTGTCAGCGAGTAGTACTTGTTGAGTAGCTTCTTGGCAAGCTTGCAAGCGATGCGGACGGCGTCATCGTACTGGTGATGGGAGAGGGCGGCAGTGGTGAGGACTTGATCGATGTGGTCCATGGCTGGGATCACAGTCGCGAGATTTGGCGTGCCAGAGCGCGAGAAGAAAAGGGTGGCGTCTTTAAAGACCTGTGTGGCGACGAGAGGACATGGTAGCGATAGCGTTAGCGATGTGCGACGTGGCAGGAGACAAGGGTGGCAGAGACGTCGCGGGGGTGAATACACAGCAACCCAAAATGGGTTTGTGGGCGCAACTTTGGTTAGTGTTTGTACAGACGCACGAGCACGGACCACGTACCTTCAACACCTCCCGCAGCTGTCGTACGATCTCCCATTCTCTCACCGACAACTCGTACTGCCTCAAGCCATTCGCCTGGTCTGCGCACAACCGATCGACAGCCTCGCGGTACTTCAAGCACTCGCTGGCCATATCGTAAGTGGAGTTCCACCGCGTCTTGACGTCCCGCGGTAACATCTTCTCGGGCAACTTCAGGTCCTTCAAGATCTTCTTCCACGCCGGGAGCAGCAGTGTCGACGAGTTTATGATCTTGAATGTGAGCTTGCGTAGCTGGTAACAGGACGGTAAGTGGGCCGTATGTTCACAGCAGGATCCCCCAATCGAACGAACCTTTGCCAGCACGAGCTTCACAGGACGAACGTCCCCGAGGAACTGCGCGCGCTCCTCATCTGTCAAATCCTCCATCGCATCGACTTCATCGTCGGGGTCGTCCTCAAGATCGTCGTCGCCCCGCCTTCCTCGACAGTCCGCTCTTGCATGGCAACTTCGTCAGCATCAAGCCCCGCGGCCAGCTCGGCCAACTCACGAGCATCGGCATCGACATCGGCGTCGTCCTTGTCGGCCTCCGCGTCGAATTGACGGATCAGGCTCTTCGCAACGAGGTTGAGGATGTGCGTGAAGCACCGCACCCAGTTGACGTCGCCTGGGAAACCTGGGAGAAGCTTCATCAACGCCTCCACCATGGAGTCGTTGTTTGTTGCATTGTCGCAGGTGACAGCGAGGACCTGCCACATCAAGAATGGTCAGTACGGTTATTTCAATGCCCCGATGACATGCTGACGTACTTTGTCCGAAATATCGTACTCCTTCAAGACATCGGCGAACGCCTGCGCGAGGTTGACACCACTGTGGGATCGAGCGACCTCAACAAGGTCGAGCAGGACTGAGATGGGTGCGCCCTCATGGATGAAGTGGGCGGTGATCGCTACGAACGCGTGGTGGTTGGGGGAGGTCCAAGCGTCGGTGGCGAAGTTGATGTCGCCATCATAGTCCTGTATATAGAACATGTCCATGAGTAACAGCGAGCACACAGGTGTACTGACTTTCTTACCTGCAGCAGCTTGGCAATGCGTGTCCGTGTTTGCGCGAAGACGACCTTCACGTCCCGGGCGACTGTCGAGGGCGAAGGGATGTAGTAGCCTGGCCGTCCGGTCTTCATCAATGACAAGAAGGCCCGATCACGAACAATCTTGAAAGGGTGCATGCTCTCGGCGACCCAACGTACGATCTCCGTGCGTGTCTCGGCCTTCATATGCTGACGATGGCTGTAGGTAACCGTGCCTTTCTTCCGGGCGAACGACGCGGTGATGTTGCCGTTCCGCAAGATCGAGCCGACAACATTCTCGCGCGCCTCAGCAAGATGGACGGCCTCGCACGCGGCATCGACTGCCTCCTCACCCCAGCACGACTTCGCATGGCGGCGAAGGTTCCCATTAGACGAGCGATCCTTGCTGTCGAGGTAACGACGCACTCGTACCTTGCAACCTTTGGCCAGGCACTTGAAGGCGTGAGTACGACGCCCATCGATGTACTCGATGTCCGGACGAGGTTCGAAAAACGCATAGATAGGCAAGTTCCAATCCTCCATCATGTTGTCTGTGTACTAATATTAGCCACTTCGTAGCATCTGAACAACTTGCAAACTCACCGAGCTCATCTTCAGAGTCCACGGGCTCCTCGCCAGCATCGTCCTCGGACTCGGAGCTGTCGCTGTCTGACCCTGAGCCTTGCTCATCGCGGTCCTTGCCCTTGTCGCCGTGGCCGCTGGGCTCGTCGCCGTCGAGCATGGTGAAGCCCTGAGACTGGAGCTCCGCCTCCTCCTCCTCTTCCGTCCACACGGATGTCTGACGCCTCGCGCGTTCCGTGGAGGGCCCGGCAGTCGCGCCTGTCTTGCTCTGGGCTGCGGAGGGCTGGCTCGGACCGGGCTGAGTGGTGTCCCCGGCCTTGCGGCTGGTGGCGCCCTTCGGAGCGGGCTTAGCACGAAGCTTTGCTGGTGCGAGCTTCGGAGCCTTCGCGCTCGACTTGGAGGCCGTCGTGCGCGAACGCTTCTGCTTTTTGTTGTTGGGGGGAGGAGGGGAGGGGCTTTGGGGGCATTTACCACGAGCCCGAGAAGACGAAGTAGCGCTGCGAGCGGGCGTCACGGGTGCGAGGTGGGAGCTGAGGTGGGAGCTGAGGGGAAGACGGGTTCAGGTGTCGTGGGTGGGTGATTTTTCGGACGACTCACGCGGGTGCGCAATACTTGAAGGACAGGGGCAGACTCAGGCTTGCAGCCATTCTGAGGCAGATCTGGTTGTACGACTTGAGGTACCCAAAGGTGACCGCCATCAACAGAGCAATGAGCTCGCAGTCAAATGAGAACATGTAGCCCGTGTAGATTGACGGGGCTCTGAGGAGGCGGCCGGCACGATAAGCCCGATACCAAGCAGCTGAACCAAGATTCATGCCGTCCGGGGCAGTGACAAAGGAGCTGCCGTCCGTGAAGATGACGAGCGCGTCGGGGTTGCAGTGCGCAGATGCGATGTGAGGGCGGAGTTCTGACACGATCCAGGCCTGGAGTGTGTCCTCGTCCTTCTTGGAGGGGTGCGAGAGATGGTAGGTGATGTGATCTGCGAACAGGTCGCGCACCCATAGTCCGGGCTCACACTCGTTGTTGAGAGGCTCGAACATTTTGGTAATGAGAGGGCGTGCGCGTAGGAAGGCGTGTGCAAGGGGGATGTCCGAGGGAGGTTTCCGGGGGAAATTGCGGATCGGGAAGTGCAAACACGGCGCGTGTGGGGACCTGGGGAAGATGGTGGGAAAGAGAGCGTGCGAGGGAGGGAGAGTATGGAGACGCAGGAAGTGCCGCTCTTTGAGCTTGCAGCAGTGGAGGTGCAGCGGCATTTGTAATGCCCCGGTGGGCGTCATTCGGAAAGCGCCAGTAATCCAGCGCAGCGCTCGGTTCTGGGCTGCAACAAGGGGTTGCATGAGGGTCTTGCAGCCCTTCGTGCAATACCAAACTTCAGTGCTGTAGGTGAGGAGGGGGCATACGTACGAGATGAAGAGCATGCGACGCTGCATAGGCGTGAGCCCACGAAGTGAGCTTCCAAGCATGAGCATGGCCTTCACGGTCGTGGAGGCACGTTCCGCAAAGTACGAAACATGAGCACAGAAGGCGAGGCGGGAGTCGAGACGGAAACCCAGCCAGCGCATGACTGGCTTTGGTTGGATGGTGAGAGTGGGGGTGAGACGCAGAGGGAGCGGGGAGTGGGACCGAGCCAGGCGACCTGAGATGAATTGCATGGCTTCATTCTTGTCGCCTTCAATGACAAGTCCAAGGCGGCCGAGCGTGACGGCTGTTTCTGGGTACCGTTCGCAGAAGATGTCGCAGTTCTGGGCGATGCTGGGAGAGGTGACGAGCCACATGCCATTGTCGACGTACATCTTGAGGTCTGCGCGGTTGCTACCGGAGGCGGGAGATAACAGGTGAATGGGGAGAGAGATGTAGATATTGGTGAGGATGGGAGAGAGAGCCAAGCCCTGCCCTGCGCCTACTGCAGGCAGGTCGAACCATGGAGACGTAGCCTTGCCCCAACGGAAGCAAGACTGACGATCACTGAGGTAGCGTTGGAAAAACTTGATGAGGGGTTGCGCGAAGCCGTAGTGCTTCAGGATGCGACAGAGTAAGGTGTGGTTCATTGACGGAAAGAACTGCGCCACGTCGAACGCGAGGCATGACGAGACGAGGCCCTTGCGCCATCCAGCGTGAACGTGAACGTGAGTGATGAGGATATTTGCTGCGTCCACGGTGCACCGTGCTGTGCACCTTTGTGCCGCCGAATTGATTCGGATGGAGGATGTTGTACTTCTGACATTCATAATGCAGTCGCTCGCTGAGTACCTTCTCGAAGAGCTTGCCAAGCATGCTGAGGAGGACAATTAGTCAATATGACTTGACGCGGGAGTAGTCGTCCTTGTATGGTTTTGGGATGACCGCCGAGATGGCGCACTTGAACTGCGCCGGCCAGATGCCATGCTGGAGGATGGCGTTGTACAGACGGGTGAGGACCTCCAGGAAATGGTCGTCGCGGAGTAGGAGTTTGAGGTGTTGCCAGTGTAGGTGATCCCAGCCCGGAGTCGATGAGGCTGAGACGTCTCGGATGGCGTCTGTGACTTCGGTGCTCGAGATAGGTGGGCACTCGCGTTCCGGGAGAGTCAGGAGTTCGTCAAGTATTGAGGTGTCGACAGGCCGCTCAGCTGCCGCGTGGAAGGTCTCGTCTAGCGCTTGCCACAGGTCCGAGAGAGAGCGTAAGGGCACACCGTTGTGTACCAGGGAGCGATACATGGGCATGGCGCGAGGTCCAACCCAAGACATCAGGTCCCAGACATGATGCTGTTTCATGGCGATGTGCTCGATCTGCTCGTCCATGTGCTTCTTCCAGTGTAGGCATATTGTGGAAATATGTCGTTTGTGAGCGCGGATGACAGCCGCGCGGGCCTCAGCACGTTTGAGGCCCGCCTGCCCACTGCGCGCCCGGATAAGTTCAAGTCAGCTTTGCATGTCTTCAAGTGCGCGCACGACTGGGTACACAACTGGTCCCACCAGAGCTTGGACTTGTTGCAGACAGTTGTGGGAGTGGTGTGCGCGGCCCAAGCGTCCAAGATGCAGGCGAATAAGCTGTCGACGGCTGCGTTAAGCTCATCGACCGAGTGTAGGGCGATATCTGTGGGGAGGGCAAGGTGAACCGAGTCGAGGATGGAGCTGATGAACGCCTGCTCCTCCTCTGACTTCGCTGCAATGGACGGTGCACCGGCATAGGACCATGCACCCGTGGGGATGTATACGTGGAGAATGGTGTGGTTGGATGTGCCGCGTTCTTCGGGCGTGACACGGGTCTCGTACAGGTCTGGGTTCTGATCCGAAGGGACCCACGCCAGATCTATGACGGTAGCCTGAAGCCGGGGGTTGTGAGGGAAGGGCCTGTGACAATGAGGGGGATAGACCGACGAAGACCATCAACTCGACATCAAGCACAATCGTTGCCTCACAGTGTATACACATAGGCATCTTGACAACAAGTAGATCGATAATCGGGGTTCTGGTCATAGAACGCTCCCATCGCATCTCAAATCATCAGACCATCGACTCGACGGTCAGGGATCTTGCGACTGTTTGCCAATAGGACTGAACCTCCAGGACGATCGCGGACGACGAGGCGCTCTTGGACATCGGCTTTAATGACTGGGCAGATCGCGATGCTACAGTTCGAGTCGCCACAGTAGAAGCAAGGATTACAACCAGGGACTCGTCGATCTGTCCCATTTCGAGGATGCCCACGAGCATAGTGAGGGGGACCTCCGGGGAAGCGACTGCAGGGTGCGATTTGACATGACTCGGCGATGCCTTGTCGTCTTGGACAGTGCGGATCGCAGCTGCAATAATCTGCTGTAAGACTTCGGTCTTGATTGTCACATTGCCCAACGAGTTCAAGTTCGTCGTTTGAAGATGCAAAGGGGGCCCAACAGGCTGGGGGGACACAGAATGAAGGGGCTCACAATATAGGGAAGGCTGCTCGATCGTCAATGACGTGCAATATCGCTTCGTGGACCTAATCGACCATGCACGAGTCTTCGCGCTGCTTGTTGGGGACCTTCTGACTGAGTCGAGCTTCGACGACTGGCCGACAATTGTTGCTGAGGAGACAAAGGAGTGTGTCGACAACTTGGCGATGTGTGAGCTCCGGGGGTGACTTCGACATGAGGTATCGAACGATCGGATAGAACTTGCCATAGAACGACATGTACTCCACGAGCGAACCAAGGCCTGTTTGAAGGCGCGATGAGACGAGTTCATCATACTCATGAAGCGTGAACTTGTGGTCCTTGTCCAAGCCTAGGTAGAAGCTGAGGATCTCATCGCAAAAGGCGGCGAATGACTTCGATGAATCATTGAAGGCTGGAAGCGACTCCCAGCGCTTTGCAACTTCGATTGGCACGTAGAGGAGGGTTGTGTCCTTCTTCTCGACATTGTCGATGACCTGGTGCTTCGCCGTAACACGCTCGAGGTCTCGGAAGTATTGCTCGACGCCTCCACGACTCGTAGCGACCCACTGCGGAGTCCCTCGCTCGTTCGAGAGCGGCATAGAGTCGACCTTGCGCTGAGCCATGGTGGACGAGGGAAGGAGATGACTGATTGACTGGAGAGAGGGGATAGACTGAAACTGGGGACTTCGATCGCCGATCGAGGTGTCGACAAACTTGCGACTCGAACGCATGGGGCTTGGGCTTGCTGGACTCAATGAGTGTGGGAGCGATGCTGAACAGCGAGGAGGAATGAAGTTGAGGCAATGAACAAGGCAATGATGGGGGGGAGGCGAGTCGAACGATACATTGGAGGGGCTTTGAAGGACTTCGGAGGTCGAGCAGGTAGTTGTGCTTGTCGTCTAGCTTGATAGACTGGTCACGAAGGGGCTCGGTGGCCTCTGCGATCGAAGGGTCCGAGGTTTGAGGTTCGACTGGGTGCGAAAGGCGACGATGAAGGTGACAGCTCGAACCGACGGTGTCAACTAAAACTACTCGCGGTGGGCTCCAAAATGATACAGTAGCTGCGTCTCTGAAGGCGGAAATGCCAACAAAAACTAACAAACCTGAAAGGGTGCGAGTGGGCTAGTTGATTCTCGGCCGAGCGAAGCGGGTTGAACGTCAGAGCTTTGTGAAGTCGAGGGGGCTCCAAGTGCGGAGGAAAGAAGGTGAAAGGGGGTGCAAGGGAAAGGGGGGATTGTTGAATGTTTGACGATGCTGCTCACTAGCAATGGATAGGACCGACGAATCCACGAGGCACACTTGCTTTGATGCCATCGGACCTGCGCCTCTCGCGAACGGCAAAAGAGGACCCCGTTATCGACAGAGCGCTACTAGTACAAGCCAATGAGCGTGTCCTCACCTACTTACGTGCGAGGTCGGGGAGGTTGCGGGTCCAGCGCGGGAAGTGGAGCTTGGGACCAGCGATCTTCAAGGCCATCCACGCTCGGTGGTTGGGGGAAACCGTGCTAGTCAACAGGAAGTCATTCGTAAGCATACAGCTGTCGTCAAAATCAATGCCCGACGCACGGAAACACGCGATGCACGCCAGAAAATCTCAAAATTCCAGAAAATTCCTCGTGAGTCGTACGGCTCTCAAACTTCATGGATTACCTCGTAGCACCCTATACTCTTGTTTCACCAACACTTGATTGTCTCACTATGGCCCAGGAGGACGATTGTGCTCGAAGATGTCGACACGTCCACGGGCGCTAATCCGCTGCACAGCTCATCTCGTGTCTAGCGCCCGTAGACGTGGTCTCGTCGTGAGGCTTGACCTCCTCCAATTCGCATCATTGCCCGCAGCGAAGGTGCAGTAGAGCATGCTGATGTGCAGCTGAGTTCGCTGAGAATGAGTTTGAGGCAGTCTCAGGCGGGAGGGCAAGTTTACGATTTTTCTGAATTTCTCGATTTTGTTCGCGCGTTCGGAGTTGTAATGCGCGTCGGGCATTCATTTTGATGTTAGCTGTAGTCACTGCTGTAGATTGCCTGCTGCGATCGCTCACATATCGCATGTGTGCTTACTCGATGGAAGTCTATGTAGCTTCACTTTCGGTGGGCCGCGAACGATGTGTTCGAGTACTACCATGTACGTACTACATGCAATACAAGCTTGTAAGACGAGCACATGCTCCCAGAGAGAACGAGACGTCCGCGTGAAGACATAAAAGGTGTCCTGTGCGCGGGTGCCTATCACGCGTGTCTCTTGCTTCCTGCCACCACCACGTCGCGCTGCGCCTCGTCTCTCAGCTTTGCTGATGCACTCTACTGCGGCACACTCTAGGCGACTCGCGTGCTCAACTGGACGCCCCGGACAGCTTGACCCCGCGACTGGAGACTTGTAGGTCAGCGGAACTGGACAAGTAGAGCGGGGTGCGAGAGGGACTACAGCGAATGCGATCGTCGAAAGGTAAGTCTTACACCGTCGACTTGCCTGCTATTGCGCCGGGCGGGACTGGGGACGACTTGACATGCTGGCAGCGACCGGGGATCATCCAAGCCCTCCAGGCTGAAGATCACTCGCCAGGCCCGTCGACACGGACGCGCTGCTCGCATCCTCCCTCCTACGAACGTCCCGGAGGAGTGACGCCCCTGTGAGCAGCAAGCGGCAGCATACGCTTACCGCAGACGACCGGGACACTGCTGGGTAGCTCCGGAGCTCAAGGGCTAGGTCGGCAACGAGCAACGTGGAGGAGACGGCTGCGTTGGAAGAAGCAGGTATGAGCTTCGTATGGGAGGATGGCAAGGAGGGACTGACACACTTACAGCGATGTTCCGCTTAAAGACGCCTTGCCGGGCTCGTCGACACGCACGCGCAGGAAAACGTCGGTCCGGTCCCGTAAGCTGCTAGTCTCGAAATCAGACGGATAGGACCTTCCCAAACAGGGGGCGGAGTGCGAAAAAGAGAGGAGGGACAGGTCCTCAATTTTACGCGAGGAGAGCGACGAGGTTGGGCGCCGACGCACCGAGCGTGACAATACCCCACCCGCCCCCACGAAAGTCACCAGACGGTATAGGCGTGTCTCTGCCTGGGGTTTTTCTCTCCGCCCCCTGTTTTGGTAACCCGGGTAGAGGCGCGCCGTTATATCGTCTGGTTTCGAGACTAGAACGCTGCAGCATACGGCCCCCACAGATGTCCGGGAGACTGGTGGGCAGCCCGGGAGGTCGTGGTGGGGCGAGTCAGCGTGCCCGGGAGATCGTCTCCGGCGGGGCAGAGGTTGCCCGGGAGAGCCCGTCCGCAGAGGTAGCGGTCTCGGTGTGCAACGAACGACGTCGAGCGCTGCAAGCAGTAGGTCTGGATTAGCATCGGACAATGGCTGTACAATGAAGATGAACTGAAGGACTTACAGCGATTTTCGGAGCGTTCGAGGGACTGCAATCATTGACGGCATCGCACGCCGTCTCCAAGAGGTCGAGGACGCCGCGTCCGAAAATCTAGCAACCTTGACGCTGCGCCGTTGCGCTCGGACGCAGCCCGTCGCACAGAGTCGACGGTCTGCCGGCGACGAACATGTCGTCCCCCGGCTTCAACCTGATCGCTTCGGGGGTAGAATGCTATCACGAGGTGAGTGATGTGTCCAGCGGCTCGGGCGGAGAGTGAAACAACTCACCCGAGACATAAGACCTGCGTGCGGATTCGCCGAGTGCTGGCGAGATGCCTCCCGCACGGAACGAGCCCTCCCTATCGTCGCCCAGTTCGTACACGCGGTCTTCGAGCTGGTAGAAACGGTTCCTTACTTCTTTGTCCCGGAGACGCTGTCAACTCTCGATGTGTAAATCCCAATTTACAATGTCTACAAAGTCCCTAGTATAGTATCCGTCCATAAAACACGGATGCCCGCACGCCAGTAAATGAATGCGAGGGAGTCTCTGACTGTTGCGCGTACTCGCCGCTTTACAGGCCTTGGTGGGGTGCTGGGAGCGTCGAATACCGCTCATTCGGCTTCTCCATCTCCTCCATAACTACATCCCTGCGGTGTGTTTTGCGAGTGGTGGCTGAGCAAGGGACTTCTGAGCTTCTGACTACAGAGGGAATTGCCGCGGCGACTTCAAAGCATCATTTCGATGTCCAAACGTGCAAATGTATCATACATCACGAGAATCTCTGACGATAAGCCTTGGAGATTCTGAGCGCCAGCGCCTCCGGCGATAGACGGTTGCAGTACTTTCTTTCAGCACGGTCTATGGCAAACTCGTGTGCGTGCATGCTGTGATCATCACGGTCAGTGATTGACAACATAGGAGATGTGCGGGACTCACACGTGACACACTAAATGATCTGAGCGAAGGAAGCATGTTCCAGCGTTCAGTTGCCGACCAGGAGTGGGACACAATGGGCACAGAAAGCGCTTCTCAGCGGCGCTAGCCTCCGTTGACAATATTCCTTCTTCCCTTTCCCGAAACGTACCTGCTGCAAAATTTGGCGGACATGTCGCTTGTGCTGGTAGCAGAGAGGACGTCTTTCTATATCATCCATGAGCTCCGCAAAAGGGGACGATTGAGGGCATCTAGTGACGTACGACTGTTGAGCCTTCATTGTCTCCTCTGCGTAGACGGTGGATATCCATGTGTTGTAGAGCATGTGCTCGAAAGGTATCACGTCCGCAGGCCACCCCTGAGTCAACCGTTGAATGCGAAATTCTTGAGAGAGCGACTTGCAGATAGGCACGCTTTCCGGGCTGACAAAGTCAGAAGCAATCTTGATGCAGTCCGCAAGGTTGCACACCTGCGCAACTTGGGATTGAGTGCGTGCGGAACATTAGAAGATGAATGAGGCCTCACTTGGTGTGCGCAACCAGCAGGGATGAAAACTGCGTCGCCTACAAATTGGCGGATGATGTATGGGCGCACACCGAAGCGGCTATACAACTGGTCAAGGGAACTCTTCGTCAAGTATGTGGATTGGTCGTGGATCGGGTCGCCGATAAGTCGCCCGGAGTCGCCTGGAATGGTCCGAAGAAACTTTCGTATGTCAGGGGCGTCCTCCTTCGCAAAGATGTGCCAGAGAGCAGATCCGGGACGGTCATCGGCCGTGCGTGATGCCCACATGAGGATATTGACGGCGTCAGACAGATCCAGGTGTAGTCTGGTGGAGCCTGAGTGCTGGTCATCGAAGACTGAACCGAGTGCGATATACATCTTAGGACCTGAGTAATCATACAAGTCACTACACATCGTCTACTGAGCGATTGCCAAGTTGAGACTTGCCGATATCAGGTGCCACTGACGTTGCGGGAAAATGCGCAGCCAGGTTCATGACGCCCCTGGACGTGGTATAGGCCGGCACCGGGACAGCAGCCTCGAAATCTTGGTGCAGAATTGGAAAGAGGTCCTTGAATCGATCTTTTGGAGGCCAATCCTGGGAAGCGTCTTCTTAGGAAGGGAGAGCGGCTGGCTGGAGGAGCACGCACCTTAAGCTTTAGACTCGGACGGTGAGGAGTCATTTTCTCCCCAAACATAGAGAAGAAGTTTGCTAACTTCTCCTTCTTGATCTCTCCGGACTCGCAATTCTCAATTTCGCATACAGTCTCGCCGAACTGGAGAGCGAACGACTGCGGAGTCCAACGAGACTGGAAATAGTGCTCCGTGCCCTTGACGACGATCGGTCGCCTCTTGGACCAAACCGACTTGAATCGGTCCTCGCTCAGGTTCTCCCGATGGTAGTATAGTGCCTTTCTCGAAGAGGTCGGAATTGATGTCGGCCCGTTCCTATCGTTTGACCTAAGTATCAGCCATAATATCGGACCTCCAAAAAATACTTGCCATTGCCAAGCTTCGACAGCTAGCATTCCTTCAATAAGGCTATCTAGCTCCCGCAGCGTGAATCGTGTAAGGCGGATGAATTCATCCTGATGGGGGCATGTGCACCCTGTCTACCGGCAGGGGAATAAATCCAGTGAGTCTTCGCCACTCTCGATATCACAACAGGGGAGATCCTACCTGAATGCAATCATCGCACCATTCCCGACCGCAGTTGGTACACGAGCGGCTCTTAGAGAAGATGGTGGTGCCACAGTTGTCTTTACGGCGGTGAAATGATTAAAGAGTCAATGTCACATCAGTACCGACGCGGAGCCTTATACACTGCGTACCACACAATGTCTTAGTTCTGACTTGGAGGTGTCGGTAGACGGCCTGGCCATCGAGAACTGCCTGCCGGTCATTTTCCAAGATAGGCAGCAGGTATGCCGCCGCAATTGACTGGTGATCCGTAAACACCATGGAAGGCTCCATGCTTCGACGAAGATACCTGCCTGTTTACATTGGAGGTCTTGAGCGCCATGTTGCTCGCTATAGACATCAACGATCCTCGCAACCTCCTTCTGTGCCATCTCCTCGAAGTGAAACGTGAATTGGTCGCTCTCGGCATCGAGTATGAACCATCGGAATGCTGTCCGGAATGTCAGCCATGGACCACTTGTAGCAGAGGCAATCACTACATTTGAATGTGCATCCGCCTCCAGAGAACACACTCAGATCTTTGGGCTTTTCGGTACGCGGGAGACAATTTGTGCATATGGGGAATGGCGGAAGGTCGTCTTCTTCGATACTGAAGAATGACGCGAGCTTAGACCTCATTCGTTTGCAAGTATTCGTCTGCGGACAGCTAGTGCATACGAAGTGAATAGTAGACATTGTCACAGAAGCAATACCCTTACTGCCGTCCACCATTTTGCATGATGTGCCGTGCTTGTTTGGGTGAGTCCTACTGCGATTCGTGCGCACAGCGTAGGAGAAAGTGGTGACGAGAGGCGGAGGAAACACTTCAGTACATTGAGCTTATGTAATGCTGGGCCAGAACACGGCGGGCGCCACCTTCCGACTTGAGCTCCCAATGAGCTCCTGCCTGCTCCTGCATTCAGCCCGACCTCTCGCCTGCACAACCCCATCCCGGCGAACTTCGCGTTGACTCAACGTGTCGACCACACTACGCGCCAAGCAGCCGCATTGAGCCGGCAAAGCCGGGGTAGCATGGAGAATGGCCAGAGATGGTGCATCCTCGTCGACTCCCTCCACATCCTCCTCCACGTCCTCTACTCACTGTCGCTCTCGGCGACGACCCATTTATTCAGACCTACGGCAGGGCGGGGGACGGGCAGAGGTCGCCAACCCCACGTCGCTCTCATGCGCCCAGTCACGCTCACGACGCCGCGAGCATCCCGGCTCAAGCACAATTCCAAGTGGTTGCAGCAAGAGCAGAGAGTCGCGACACGGCGGGCCTCCCATTGAACTCCCTCGTCTGCTCGCTCTCCATCAATACCGCTCGTGCGCTGCAAGAGCGCGACCTCTTCTCTATCTGCGGTGAACCTGCACTTGAAAGCATGAAGATAAAGCACGACAAGTCGACAAGTAGCGAGGAGACGGGCCCGAAGACGCGCCTCTGCGTCCCGACCTCGACCCCGTCGTCTCGCGCTGCAAGTCGGGCAGAGGACGCGAAGATGGCCCGGCGTCGTCACTGGCGTGGTATACCACTGACGGCGATAGCCCGGTATCAGGAGTTGTACCCATGCAAAACGTCACGGTGTGGGTGGCACGTACAACTTACGGGGACCCAGGTCCAAAGAGACAGAGGTATGACATGTTATCTTGAATGTTGCATCGCTCACCGTAATGACTTCTTGAAAGCTGCGCTCATTGTTACAGCGCACGGACTCGGGCGACGAATTGTTCAAGAGCATCATCGAGAAGGAATTATGATCATCCTCGGGAGACTGCAGTACGTGTCACTACCATTATGTTAGCCTTGGAGAACACTGATGCTGCTTAGGATGAGGGTCGCGCAGTATCCTCAATCGTCGTCTGGTACAACCCCATCATCGAGGATGGCCACTTCGGCGACGCGAGTTTCGTGACTCATTGGTTTGAGTCCGACAAGGACGAGGATTGTGCTCGTGGCGTGCTCGGAGTACCGAACCAGGGAGGACACGGAACCGCTGTCGAGTAGGGAAGTCAGTCACTGATCGAGATGTACGTAGAATGTCTTTCAGCATCTACGAAGGTCATCAAGTTATGAAGGCTCGTTCGTTCCTCACAACATGCAACTGCGGCTCTCCACTCTCTCCAGTCTCGAATCATAAGTTTCCGCTTCAAGAAGCATCAACAAGCTCTGTATCTTTGCGACCCATGCATCTCAGCCAGTCCCGGTGTCTTGTTTTGAGCACGTCTTTTCACGATTGTGCCTGATCAATCAGTTGCAAAACGATAGGCCCTTTTACGTCTTTTGTGCACATTGCCGCATATGCGGAGTATTGGACAACATCACGCACGTGTGCGCTAATAGGGCCGCGAAGCATCGTTTTCGTAGTCCGCCCAAAGCCAAACGTCTTCCGACTGCGGAATCGCATTGTACACTGTACACCCCACAAACCCGGAGTGCCTAAACTATGCATGCAATGATGTATGACCGGCTAGTACCTGATCTATTGTTTTCATGTAGTGATAATGGTTTGTTTCTTTTACAGTGTCTTTCTGCTTCGACGGCGACAACGGAGCCACCAACGGAATTGTGGATACGCTGACACGTGGTAAAACGCGTACATATATGAAGCACGACGTTGGGCCCCTCGGATTGGCACCCATTCATCTCAGACACCATGGACAGTGCAAACTGGGGAACGTCGCCCTGGTCAGACACTTCCCTGGACGTCGCCAATACGCCACGATATACAGATGAATCGACGAGCGCTTGGAATGACTGGCAGGATCGGCCGCAATGTGCGATTTAATCCTTCGTCTCGACATGCGCGAACTGACTTAATCGCCGTGTGGCATAGCCCACCGGACGCCCTCCCTGCGTAGCTTTTGTGAGGAGCCGTATGACCAAGTGAGCTATGACTGACAGTTCTTCACCCACGATGGTGCGCTGACGTCGACCGTCAGGGCGACCAGTACGTATACTCGTCCGCTGACCTCGAACATCCACCATCTCCCGGAGCGATGAGTGAGACGTCTGCCGATGAAGACATGGTGTCCTCATTGCACGATGACCGACAAGAGGTGTTTCGGGACGAGGGTGGCAACGCGTTTATGGCGCATGGTGAACATCGCGACGTCATGGACTACGATGATGACCCTGAGGGCGAAAGCGACTCGTATGGTCACGAGGATTACTCTGGTGATGACGAGACCTCAGACGATGAAGCATCGTTCCCCGACTTTCGGCATCTAGCAGGTGGGCAGAGTCAACTTTCGAACATCGGTTTGTAAGGCTTAACCTCCACATGTCACCTCCTTGTACAGATCAAGAACCTTATAGAGCTGATAGGCGTGCATCGTGGGCTTTTCAATGGATCCAAGTCTTGTTTGATACTGATTATATGCGCACGGATGACAGTTCCCATGATCAAGTTGTTCCGGGCAACACTCCGCATTCGCAGAGGGCCCGCGACCACAGACGCTCCAGACGACGTCTACCAACGAGCCGCGCTCAGCCACAGTTCGGCTTCGCGTACGACCCTGTGACAAATTCTCCTCGTCAGCTACTCACGAATGGTTGGGTTGGCTCTCTTGCGGGGCCTTCTCGAGTGTCCGGCTCGTGAGTCCTTGCTTTTCTCCCGTGTTAAGCGAAGCGTGACCTCTCCTGACTGGCTAGCGGTCTGGATGAAGAGATGTCGACGGAACAGCTGGCTAACGGGTAAGATGTGACGTTTCTCCGAGGAGCTTCGTTTGCTCAGATGCTCATTCTTATCTTTGACCATCTTCGCAGGGACCTGATCGGTAAGCGAATACGATCTGCTGTGTCTAGCGTAGCCGGCAGCGTTTCTAGCAGTCGGCGTATGCCCAAGAGGCATAGAGGAAACCCCCCTGTACCTCCAACAGCTCCTGCCGGGCATAGCACATCTGGTCCGCTCCGGGGACCCTCGGGCGTCGAGCGGAGTACTGCAACTCCTGTAGCGGCAAGAACAGCCGCACACATCAACCTGACCAGGACACCGATGTCTCAGCAAACGGCCCAGGCTCGTTACGAAGAACGAGCGCGGCTGGCCAACGCTCACGCGGCTGCTAGTGCCGATGGTCCTGCGATTGTAAGGGACGTTCGCCAAGACCGGAATGATGTTACTCAACCTTGACAGGAGATTCCTGCAACCCGGGGGGAGCTAGCAGAAGTTCATCGTGGGGTGAACAATCTCAACGTTGCTTTCGGTGAATTCTCCACCACCGTGTATGGTATGATCGGAGAACTTCGCCGGCCTGTCCCAGTCCCGCCACCCCCCACCAGTCCGGCTTCCTCTACGATACCGGGAGCATCGCGCCACAGCGCGTCGAGGTCTAAGAAGACGTTCGAGCCCAAGCGCACGACGTCTCCAGTACGTCGTACTGATGAAGAGTGCACACTGTCGGTATGTCTGGCCGGCAGTATAAATGGAGCTTATATCTAACCTCCTATGCAGCGCGACGTGCAGGCGTATGCACAATTGTTGTTGAATCGGCGTCACAAAGATTCGCCATTCGACCCCTCGACACTCGCTTCTAAGCAAGAGATAGAACAGTTCGAGAAGGCTGTGGACCCGGACCACTGCTGCGATCTGGCCAACTTCCGCATAGATATCTGGGAAGGCTCACAGAACAAGTGGAACTTCTCTGCAGCCACGGTCTTCGCAGAAGGGTTCATCAACACGGGCGTGTATAAGTGCAACGACTCACACCTTGTGGAAGAGGCGTTCTTGTCGCACACGAGGACACTGCGAAAGAAGTATCGCAACGCCGGCCTCAGTGCGACGCGCGTACAGGCACAGCTGAAGAAAGATGCCAGGGCTAACCGTAAGGGAACGGTGGGCACTATATTAGCGCACGTGGACCGAGCTCACATACTTCATCAGTTATTCTTTCGGCGTCGCGAGGTTTGCATGTCATACCCCCAACTAGCACGGCACCTCGAAATGCTGGAGCTGCTCGGCAAAGACGGCATGAGCAGCGACGAGACGGACTCGGATCGTGTGGCCAGTGGGAAGAAGAAGTACAGGATAGTGAAGAGCAAATGGCGGAGCGACTCGGTGACCCAATGGCTCAAGGGATTTGATGCGGTTGAAGCCATCATGAGAACGAACGGTCGAGGAAACGTTCCACGAACGCGGTCGATCAGCAACAAGGTGAACAACGAGTCAAAGGTGGTTCCAGGGCTGCCGCGAAACGCTTACGATGCTTTCTGGTACGCGAACGTCGGAGAGTTCACAAAAGCGAAGACTCGTCGGCGCGAGGAAGTTTACAACTTCGAGCACAATGAACTCGTTAAGGCGTACGTTCCGCCTTCTTTCTTTTGCCATCGTCTTGTCTGACAGTTGCATACAGAGCGATTGAGGCGTACGAGGAGGCCTTGAACATGCCGGGTCCCTTTCGTTGAGAGCGCGTGTCGTGATCGTCTACAGTGTCGCGTCCGGGTCTTGAGTGGTGGGTTGAAGAGGCCGTGCTGGGCGTGGCTTGTTACTCAGTTACATTGTATGATTATTGCTATGGGCCAGGACAAGTAGTGTCTGAGAGACCGTCCACAACAGTCCACAACGCCCGCTGCTCCATTTTTGAGTAAATCCGACGTGGGCTTCCCTATTCGGAATATCTCGAACCATCATGTCGGGGTCAAGAGGGTGGCAGAAAATGAATCACTTACCAGCTCGCTCCCTCCCCGTGGAAAACTACTGCTACGAACTTCGGCCGCGAAGCATCAGTGATGCTTCTTGTGCTTCTTTCTGCGAACAGTCAAGCCGGCATTCTCGCGGCAGTAATCATCGCAAAACCATTCACCTGGGGGCAGGGACCTCAAGTTAACGCACCCAAGATGGTGCTAGAATAAGTAGTACGCGCAGGTCAGTTCTAAGTGCGGTGGAATAAGAGTCACGCGTTTGAGCTCACCCGGGTACCACTGGGGCTGGGGAAGCCCGCAGTGCATCTGTGTCCCTGTCGCAAGCCGGTGCGTTTGACGTCGCAGTTATCAGTTCGGCGTGTGACACTTCAGCTACAGAAGCGGGAGTGTGCAGAGCCTAACCTTATGTATGTTGCATGCGTCAGATAAGGGAAAGCCTTACGAGACTCACCTGCACCGGGTCGCGACTTGGTCGTGCACCCGAGCCCTCGTAATCCGAGGGATCCTCGTCTTCCGATGAGTCAGAGCTGCTGCTAGAGCTGCTCTCACCATCCACTTCCGAGTCCGTGCCTTCCGATGGTTGCAGGGGAGGACCCCTGCAGCCCTCTGAAGTCGGAACATTAGCGTGCGCGACGGGCTCTACTGTAGTGCCTAGATCAGTCGCCCTGTTACAGTCACCGATGTGTCAGTTTCCAATAGGATACGGGTCAAATTACCATATAGCAATAGCGTACCTGAGGGCAAGCTTGCAAACATGTCCCTCGGATATTTGCTTGGCAAACGTTGAGGCTTTCTCCGTCCGCCGTTTGCGCTTTGACGACCGTGGTTTCGCTTCATACAGGGCCTTCATTCCGGTCATCTCAGGATCGGAAAGCTTCCACAGAGATGAGTGTTGTTCGGGATCTTGCTGATGCGCACGAGTGAGATGATAGCGCATGTTATACTTCCACACAGCCGCGGCGTGCTTCAGACACAACGGGCAACGAAGAGGAACATTGCTGCATGGAGATCGGGAGGACACTTTGGCGGTTCGTGCCACTGAGAGCGAATACTTTGCCGGGCACCGGGACCGGTCAAAGTCCAAGCGGTCACCCTCGCGTGCGCCCCTCCCTTTCTTGACATACATGACGCAGGATTCACCCGGGCTGAGGCAGAAGCCGCATGGGGTAGAGAGGTGGTCAACACGAGAGTCGAACAGGATATGTGCACCGATATGGTTGAGTAGTCGGCCTCTATCATGGGATGACAGTACAAGGGACGGACAGAATTGGCACGTGTGAAGTGAATCACGGCCTAACCCCTCGCCCGAGGCACCTTCGCTCTCGCACAGAAAGCAGAGAGCACCTTGTAGGATAACATAGCCATGATTAGTAAAATCTAGTATGCGGTTAGATGCAATGGACATACCTGACTGAGTACGATACGGAAAGCTCGCGGTGAGGGACACCTTCGCCCAGACAACACCGGCAAGATTGCCTGCAGAGAACAAGTCGCAAGCGAGGGCCCGGAGCTCCGTGGTCTTGAAGCGGTAGGTAGACTTTCCAGACGCAGTCAGTTGCGCTGCGTCGCAGACAAGCTGTGGGTCGATGTGCTGGACAGCGCGACCCTCAACTTCACATCCGGAGCTCCGGAGCTTCTCAGTGTGCCCAGACCACCGCCAGTCCGACTCACGGTTCCCAGCTGAAGGCGTCATCGAGTGCAGTGTGAGGACTTCAAAGCGGATGCGGACAGACGGATGGCGAATAAGGTCCGCGCTGATCGAACACATACTCTGTCCATTTTGTCGAATGTCGCAGATATGTACGACAGCCAAGAACAGCATGTCGTGAACGAGGAGGAGGGTGAGAGCGGGGTCATCGAATCCCAGGGCTGGTTGGCCAAACTCCTCGTCCGAGTCAACAATGACAGCTGAGCTCGGATACCGCGTGTAGCCGATGATGCGACCAAGGCGGTTGATTGATCCAGGAGCCTCCTGAGTGAATGACTCGGGGGATTCCGTGATGAGGAGTCGGAAAAAGGAGGCCTTGTGCTGCTTAGTCGCCCCCGGAACGGAGTCAACTGGCAGCCAAGCGTCGACCTTCTGTGACGGATCACGGCGGCTGTGGACTTCCTCCTCGCTGGCGAGGTCTTCAATATCCGGCTGAAGGTGAACATCAGACGACACGTCCTGTGCGAATGTAGTAGCTCCATCTGGTCCAGCAGCTTGTTGGTCAACCCGAGCTACGGGCTCTTCCTCGGCTACATCCTCTAGTCGCAGACCGTCGAGATAGACAAGCTTGCTATCTCCGAACGGACGGAGGACATCATAGGATCCTGCACCGTCGGACTGACCAGGTGACAAGCCCTCCAGAGAGATCCCAAACTCCTCCAAGTCAATCTCAGCGAGCTTGCGGCCACGGTTCAACATGTCTGCAGGACAACATCCGCGACCAAGGCTTCTCCCACCCACGAAGCAGCGTTGACATACGGTCTGCAGCAGAAGAGACGTTGTCTCCTTGGCCTTGAAGACAGGGGACAGCCAGCCGGCGTGGTCACCGGTCCCATTCAGGGTGCTCATGCAGGATCCTCGAACACTGGGTCGCGCCGCTAACCCGGTTCGACAGCTGAAGCTGGTCCGCGTTCGAATCCGACGCAATCATGGTACGGACGATTCCGAAGACCGTCTCGAGGCCGTCTGTCCCTAGTTGTATGATCCACAGACGTCCGTCGGGTCTAACCACAATGATCTTTGCCGTTCTTGATCATGATCTGCGCGTCGGGATACATGATTGCGGGGATGAAGCCACCCCGGTCTTGCTTGTAGAGCACCATGAGCAAGTGAGCCACAGCGCTCAGCTGCTCTAGCTAATCTCGGAGGGAGGTTGAGATGTCGGTGTAGTACTTGAGCAGGCGAGAGTAGAGCCGGCCTGCAAGACTCCGCCGAGCACGCTGGTAGATTGGGGTGGAATCAGGAGGTGCATCCGCGGGAAGCGAGGCAATGGCATTGAGTAGCCGGAAAGACAAGACCACATCTTGCGGGTCATTTGGGGAGAGGAGGGAGTCGGCCGTGTGCGACTTCATGTTCAAGCCATCCATGAGATGCCGCTTAGATGAGCGGACGCGTGAGAGTTCCTCCATTCACTCGGAGAGGTGCTGTGCGAACGAGAGTGTTCTGGAAGCGTTTGAGGACATGTCTCCAGTCCTTGTCGCAGGTGAGATCATCTGTCCCGACAAGAGAGTTGAAGAGGGGCAGCGGGTGAATGAGAGAGTATATCGATGAAGTATTGTCGAGTTCGCGACACATGGTGAGCTGTCCAAGGGCCTTTCCGCGCCGTGATTCGCCATCTGAGGCGGTGCAATAGAGCCTGCCGCGAGAACTCAGATGCCTCCGGACGGCCTCGACTGCACGGTCCAGAAGAACAGCATGAGCAATTGCATCCTCGGCTTTGCATGTTCCGGAAATGACGAAAGGGAGAGCGCAGTAATGGTGGTGGCTATCGGAGAGACAAGAGATTGCTATACAGTGGCCTGTAGTGCTTCTAAGTAAGACAATGAAGTAAGATCTCGTGAACTCTACTCACCTCAGTCGCCGAATGGACCTCTTTGGTGCATAGCAATTCACTCAACACTCGTACCTCATCTACGCTGCGAAACTCCAGGGAACAGAGATGGCCATGCTCTCGACACACACCCAATATCATGTAGGTCCATGGATCCCAGCGGAAACGTTTATCTATCTTCAACTCGTCGACCTCGATAACATAGGCAGCGTTCGGGTCGGCCAGGGACGAAGGCGGCAGGATGATATTCAAGTTCTCCATCATTTCTTCGACTGTCGGGAAGGTTGCAGATGCAATGATGGGACTCGACGTAAACTGGCAGCGTGTCGCCGAGAGGGAGGGAAGCGCGAGGGCACACGACCCCAAGTCCGCGGCCCTCTGTCCACCCAGCTTCCACAGAAGGTACGAACGCGGGTAGTCAATCTCGTCGTATGACCTCGACGAGTACACGCGCGCATTCGCCTTATCAAGGCGAGCGACAATGGCATGGACGCTCATCGAATTGCTGCGTGCGACAGACACCACCTTGTGGACGCGGGTATGGAGATCTGACGATGCCACAGCGCGAACGAACCGCTTGCATCCATTGATCGTCCGGGCACGAGTGAGCAAAGTGCGTGCCATATTGAGGTTCTCATAACGCAGGCGATCGATCTGGGTGTTCTTGCGCTGGAGGGGTTCCCCGAGAGATGCAAAAGGAAGATATGGATGTGGCGTGTTCTCGCTGATACCATTGCGCATGCGATCGACGATGCCGGTGAGGGCATGGTTGCTTCCGACCAGTGTGCAGTTGCGACAGGGGTTGATGTCGTCTGCACTGGAGCGAGGCGGTACTCCGGTCTCGGTGCACGTCTTGCAACGAAGGTACACGACGCCGCATGGGCTGATGCTGATGTCCCAGGGAAGCATTCGCTGTGCATGTAGGCCAAAGGGATATGCGGCGTACGGAGAACAGCCATCAGGAATGTGTAGCTCATAGCCGGGACATGGCGTCGGCGTGGCAGGTTGCCGTGCCTGGGCACGCAGATCCATTGGCACTTCTGCGATTGGCATCGTCTGCGGTAGCGGAGGAGGGAGTTCGTGGCCCATGAAGCATGCAGGCGAACTCGAGGACCCGGGGAACATGGAGTCCATGCCATGGTCAGTCTGCCCAGCGTGGTCGTCTGTGAGAACGATGTATACAGTGCTCGGAGGCGACGGGACAGGGGAAGGGGGCTGCCGGGACTCGGGGCTCTCTGCTGGCAATCTAGTAGGTCCTGTGACTGAGTTTGGATGAGATGTCAGGTCGTGAGCACCGCTAGTAAGCTCGATGTCAGCGTAATTCGACAACAGTGCATCAGCGGCATGCATAACATACCATAGGAGCAGCGCCTCGCTGAGACGCAAGAGCTTCCCTTCTAACAGCGTGAGAGAGACGTGAGGCCAGGTGAGCACGGTCTCGAGCCAACTGCAGACACCGACAAGGCCGCGGAGGGCACCCTGCTGAATCCTCTTCGCAAGCTTGGCCGCCGCGATCCCATATCCGAGGGCGTTATTGAGAGTCGCATCGACATATTGCCATTCTGACTCGTAGGCTCCATTGTCGACGTATATTGGGTGTGCCGGGAACTCGTAAAGGGCAGCACCTGTGTTGCTGACAGGCTAAGATGGCAGCGTCGCAATGTGTGCCTGCAGATTGCGTAATTCGTCCGGAACAGGGCACCGACCTGCAAGGCAGTCTTGTTGGCTCAGCTGTAATGATACACAACAGAAGATAGACGTACGATCTGTTGCAGGTTGCTCCGCTGCTACAATCTCGAGGGATGCCGGTGCACGGGACGTCTCTACTGAGTCTACTCTGTTGCAGGCAAGAGCGGAGGGGCCAGGGACACGGCTAGATCCAGAGACGGGAGAAGTGCTTTATTGAAGAACGTTGTGAGCCTTCCGGTTTGCGCAGTGACTATGGCTTGAAGGTGTGACTTGCTCTTGAGGTGGATCTTCCAGTTGCCGTCTCCACCTGTACCGATATTGATATCCTTCCGGCATTTGGCACAGTATTTTGTGTCGTCTTCAGTCGACTTGAGTCCTGTAAGTCTGCGAACAATCTGCTCTAACCACAGCCCTTACCGGTTTGGCTCCCGGAACCGTAACAGACTTCTTCTTCGTCATTCTGTGTGAAGCAAGCGGAGGAGATGGGGGAAAGACCAAGCAGCACGGCCCCGAGACGCAGAGCTGGTGACCAGGCATCAACATTGAGGGATCCGCAGACAGAGTTCATGCTGGAAAGACGACAAAAGCGTATATTGGGCTACCCAAGTGGTCGTCGTGACATAAGGACTGGGCGCCTCGGATGGAGTGCCAAAAGTATTAAGACCCCTTAGACGCCGGTCTCGGACTTCTCCGGTGCCACCTCTTGTGTCGGGTTGTACTTGCAATCCTCCTGCACTCCCTTCCTCTTCGACGTCCCTCCAGCTGCTCCCATCCAAGGTTTCAATCACACTTCTTACGCCCGCCGCGAATGCGTATAGCAGGAGAGCAGGAGAGCGTCGATGTTGAAGCTATAGGGTTCCGGGGTAAGTCCAATCATCCGGTTGTTGTACGGTGGCGGCGTGCGGGGCTGCTGCGTGATGGTACACGGTGAGGAGCTTCCCAAGCTGCTTACCGTCTTGCCATCGTCTGTGCCTCTCTACATGGGCATACGGTCATGGGCGGCTTGGGCCGCTGGCAGTTCATACCTTCCGGGCATTGTCAACTGCTGCTTTTGCGCAAGCTGGCTGCCCCATCGCTCCACGTCCTTCGCAATTGCCTTGTGACCAGGTCCGTGCGATGCGGTCCACGTCTGTAGATGCATAGGTCTTGCATCTGGGTGGTCATGGAATGTGGACCGAGAGAATGCGTTGCTTATTGTGCTTTCTTAGAGATGACTGGCGCAAGTTTTACTAGCACCCCTTCCTGATTATAAGGCTACGCGATCTCGCGCTTGTCCCGTCTCGGGGTGCACAATGCGTGCGACACCTATGATCCGACACCCAGAAGCCGCGTCGCTCTATCCAACAAGCCTGTGCGTAGTCCAGTGCTCATCGCTCCGTCTCCTACAGGTGGTTCAAGGTAGATCTAAGGTGTTGTTTTTGATCGGTACGTCCGAGCGTACGCCCCCTCTCTTTGTTATTGTTCTCTGGCATCTTATTTGTCCATCAGGAGCTGACTCCCCTCCTTCCTCCAGCATTGGGTCCCGCCAGGTGAATGCAACTTTGCTCACTTACCCTGGCGGTCGACGTTACTCTCCTGGAACGGACAGCGGATTTCGAGAATCGTTGGACCATTCCCTCGTTAGTGTTGCGTTGCAAGTCATCTCCCCAACGCATGCTTGCCGCATGTCTCGCGTCTTGCCAGCCTTGCGTCTCACTGTCCTCAGTACTGGACCGGTCACATTACGTTGAATGGAAGCTGAGCGCTGAGCCGTTGTAAGTATGATTTTCTTAGCAGGGTAGCGTGTTGATCGAGATTTCCCACATGTAACTGAGACGCTCTGTTACAGGCTGAAGCACAATCCTCAGAACGACCTTGATGGAAAGCGAACAGGTGGCGCATGTTAACTCATCTGCGAACTTGGCGGCCGACATTGTCCGGAGCCGATGGTTGACCGCTAGTCGGTCGACATTGTCCGGAGCCGAACGTTGACCGCTAGTCGGTCAACACTGTCGGCCTGCACCACGTTGCTCATCGTGGTTAAGCTGAATGTCGCCGAAGATCTCCGACATCCCAGTTATGGGCGAGTCGGATCGGATTGAAGAATAGTTAGTCGTGTCAGGTTGCTCGCCAGATACCTGTGCTGACGTCTGCAAGTCCAGTAGGTTCTCATTGACCACAGGCGATTGTCATTGGAGATCCCGGCAATGGCTTGTACAGGGCATCGGCCGCTGATTTTCTGGTATGTCGGTGTCATCCCCATCGCCCCATGCTCAAGTGTTGCTCCAGGCCCTCCTGCATATACACTGTAATCCGTCCTCTGCCTCCGCCGCTGATACGCTCACGGCGTCAATCGGTTGACCATTGAGTCATGGCTACGCAGGTACATTCCAGATACCGGCATACGTCTCAGATGCCATTTCTCAAAATCTGCACACAGGTTCACTTCGCGCTGGGCTGCATCTAGGTGTTCTATGAGCAATATCAGGGAATCAATCCACCGGCCCTGGGCCTGAGCCAGCCTGTCTATGTGAGGAGCTGCTACAATGGCGGAACGGTGACATTGAGTCGAACTGTCGCCTCCTTGTCTGTCCTTTCCTCTTTAATGGATATTGCAGACGCATTGTACCGACGTATTCCCCTCCAGCATCAATTGAATGCGTTGCCCGGGACCAGTGTTTTACTGGTGTTGGTTACCCGGCGCTCGCAGGCTAAGTTAGAGTTCTCCGAACCCTTGATATCTTACGTAGCTACTGTCGCGAATGAAATTTTTTTCGCGGTGTTCACATATGCGTGCGGCAACAAGAGGCACCGCATTGGACTCAATCGCCGCTGGGTCCGTCGATGAACGCTTGGAGTAGTAGTGAGTACCTACGCGCGCGGCGAGTTGAACATGAGCGCCTATGCGCGGGAGGTATGCTTGCAGAGAAGCGTCTCAGCGTGCGTCGTAAGCAAGCCGTTACTTATACCATGTACTTCATGTAAATTGTATGTCTATCCAACCCTCTCGACTTCTTGCTAGTCTGACGTAGGTCATCGTATGCATTCGTTGCTGCTGGTCTCGCTAACATCCAGGCAGTCCTGTTGCTGTACGTCAGTTTAGTCCGATGTCGAGTGTTCACTTTCTACACGCCAAAACGCTCACAGTACTGGCCTAACAGGACAGGTAACCTGTGACACGGGTATTTCGTGATTTCATGCGCGGAAGCATCTATCGATGCCTTTCTCCTTGGAAAGCTACCCTAAGTTATCAAGTACGCACTTCCCATCGGATTCCAATGTGTGCTCACTCCTTCGATAGTAACCGCCGACGACATTGGCGCTACTGATGGCCTTGTGGCGGCGAGGGACGTCGAGGCCAACCTCTTGGTTACATCGCCCAACGCCCACTATATCCCTAAGTTGCCCCTGGGGCGTGTCTCAATCTACATGGTTGCAGACGGTACCTACGGGGCTCTCGACCCCGCATGCTGGCCTCAAATTTATCACCGGGACTTCGCGTACTTCGCTGCTGTCTCCAAAGCGGTTACCTCCCCTCATCCCCACAGTGCTATATGGAACAGACCCACACAGGCGGATTTCAGGGCGCTCGAGGGGGTTCCGGCTCCCAACTACGGTTCGTTGACCGAAGAGTTCGTGCAACCACTTCGTACCCTGGTTTTCGAGCTTCGGGAGCGAGTGACAGCCCACACATCCCTTCATCGATCACCCACCCACACCCCGTTGCTCCATCATCAGTGCGTCGCCGAGCAAACGTGCGAACGATTGCGGACTGTTCCTGCGACTCTCCGCGATCATGAAGTTCAAGTCTCACTTCTCCGCCGTCACTGGCTCCTCGCGATGGCGTACATGCGGTATGCCAATCATATGAATATTGCGCCGAGAGGTCACGCCGCGATGTCTGCCGCAGACGATATCATGGGTGCCTGGACATGGGAGGCCGATGTCGTGGATGAGCTGGTCAACCGAGGTATTCCCGTGTGGTTCGTGCGCAATCGCGTTATCGTCCCATCGCACACCCGCATTGGCCGCGAGGTCGGGTTCGTTGAGCCGCCTGCTGCGTACGTTGCCCGTATGTGCGATATTCCGGTGTACCAAGGGAACGTCGGCTATGAATCTCTCCTCGCTACTCAACGAACTACGCAGACCTACCATGACATCTCCCGCCATCCGATTGTATCTTCCCATACCGTGGACTCTGCTTTACAGAGCCATCCCCCTTCATATACCACGCCGCCACCACTTGAATCACGGTTGCCGGCGAAAACACTCGAGACTCTTTGTAGGGCATCGTCACTTAGTCTTGCATAGCGGCTGGACGCTCATTTCCTCCTTGCAGGTCCCACAACTGTCTACCCAGCCTCTAAAAGCGCCCATCGATCGCAAGTTCGCGATGGGCGAGACAAATTCAAGGAGATAAAACATCCTTGGATGCCCCGAGCATCCCTTCCTGGCAGCGTGCTCTGTCCGAGGTCGACCGCTCCCATCCCGCTAAGCATTCCACGGAGATCTGGGCTTACTGGATACCAGAACCCGCCCTCCTGATCAGCCCTAAAACTCCAGAACGGCAGCGGCGCTATATGTTGAGCTGGCTCCGAGCGCGGCCCGCCTGGATCTCCTTGCTTCAATTGCCCGAACGTCGTGTGTCACTGAATCCCCAGATGTGGCGCACCTACCTCAACGGCATTCCGCTAGAGGAGAACCAGACTGCCCATGGCCGTCGCACGGGGAACATCAGGTCCATATTCAGGGACATTTTAAAGGACGACGAGGTCGAACATACCGAAGGTGTCGTTGTGGACTGGCACGACCATTCGTTCAGCGAGGTGCCCGAGGCGCTGTGTCCATGGATCTTATGGGAGATTTACGAGCTTGGTTTTCATTACGAACTCCTCGCCTTGGATCGCGCCTGCTGCTCCACGATACAGGAAAGCCAGGCCCAGGATCGGATCGCGCGCGTTTTCGGAAACATCGGCTTATTCAGCGTCACTCATCTCCCTGCCGCGGACGAACCTGGTCTCTTCGCCCCGGTGCCACATCGTCGGATATCCGCTCTCAATGCACTCCGTGATGTTGTAATGCGCTGGCCGGAATGTCCCGAACTTCTCCAAGCAGTAACCCCTCTGAGTACGCTCGATACCGTCGCAACCGTGGAGGCATTCGAGTACTGGCTTGCAACCGTCTACACGCGGGCGTTCTTCACTCACGCAGGCCGCGCACCTATCCTCCCCCATTTCCCGCCGTTACCGTTGTAGATCGTGGCCACACTGGACAGTGGGCGTTAGCCCTTGATTTTTCGGTGCCGCGAGAATGTGACGTCTGTCTGTAGCATGGTAGCAGAATGCCTCCGACACAGTGATGATGAAGACAAGGACCATGCCAGCTGGAGCGCGACTTCACGGGCGTTATCGCTGGCGCGTCTTCGCGCACGGTGAGTGCTCTTGCTTGGTCTGGTCCGGAATCGAGGGCCTGTGTCGGGTTCCGCGCTCGTGTTGTACAGCTTCCGCTACTGCACACGATCTCACACGCGGTCGATGGCGAAAAATTATCCGGCACACTCAATGAGGTGGGTACGGTCCTCTGTGGTGACATGCTCATATGCTGAAGATGTCGACTCCTTGTAGGTGACGAAACAAATTGATGCAGATATGACGCTTTCCTGTGACGTCCGAGCGTCTGCAACGCTCGCATGTGCTGGCAGTGCCAGTTTTTGCACAGGCGCATACGCGCCACATTGAGCAACAGCTCAGCACCATTCAAGCGACCGTGAACCTGATGTGAGTCCGTTCTATCAGTGAGATGACTCCACTAAGCCGCTACAGGCTGCTGCCCAATCTGTCGCAGCCAACGTCTACCTGCAGTCGCGAGCTTTGCCCGAAGCCTGCGCGATGCGATCGAAGTTGCGTCCTTGACCGTCGATCTATGGCAGCTCGGATGGACTGTGACGCGGATATGCGGCCGGATACAGGCAGACTTCTGAGCAGGCTACAGCACTGAGGAGGTGCATCCAAAGCTGCCTAGTATGTACGCGTGCTGACACATTGTCCCGACCATAGCTGCTCACCATCAATGTTAAGGCAATACTGCTGTACGTTCGCACTTCATGCCCTATTCACGCCCATTCACACCACAGATGGACACAATTGTGTTCCACTACGAACCCTCGCAACTCTCGCAACTCATGACTGCCTTCATGAAAGGTGGTCAAGCGTGTGATTTTCAGGGTAAAGGAAGGACACATTGACTTGACGAGGAAGGGATGGTCGCAGGATGCAACGTAAAGTTCCAGCATGGGAGATCAAAGCGTTCCGGGGTGAGTAGTTCGGTCCCGAACGGCTCGTTCGAGATGCAGGAGGATGGAGGTGGCGGATACTGATACTGATTGGGTACGTAAGCACAAACTCCTATATATGGCAACTAACGCTGCCTTCACTCGCAGTCTAGCTGCCTCCTGCTCGTTTCGCGCCTCCTCTCGCTCACAAACGATGTTCTACAGCATAGCAGGGCTTTGTGGTACTTGCTATGACAATGCTTATGGTAGTTCACGGCGGCCTGAGAGACCAAGTCTGGCCAAGTCCGTGTTGTATGCTCGACTAGTAAGACAACGAATCGCCCCGCGCAGCGCGACCGGCACGTTGTATCCAGTTCGAGATCGTCGCCGGCAGCTTCCATCAAAGCACTTGGTCAATGTTCTGGATGTTATATCTTGCAAGAGCTGGTTAGCATGAGCGTTATCAAAGACAAGCACAGAACACACCATTCCAGCGGCGTCCGTGATGCGGATATTCCCCGCGCGGAAGTGAGCCATTGTGAGGTTGCGGTACTCTGTGGGAAGGTCGCGTTGAAAGGGCAGATAACTCCCGGTGCCAGGGTGGCTCTCGAGCTTGCTGTTCAGATAGTCGATGATTTCTCCCCCAAAAGAGGTGTTGTCGACGCACAGGTACGTCTTGAGGATGTCCGCAGGGGTGTGCAGGGTGGCAGGATGAGGATGTCGAGGTCCGCGAAGCTATTCAGCGGGTGCTCACACGGGCGACCGACGGTGGGTATATTTGGTCGATCGTTGCCCTTGTTGATAAATCAGCTCGGGGTGGGGGAGTGCGCAAAGAGTAAGGACTTACGGATGCTGCGACGAACTCGAGCAGTGAGTGTCGGCTGTTCAGTGCGTCGGAAAGATCGTTAGCAAGGAGGCTGAAGCGGTCGTGGGAGCAAAGTCCTACAATCGCGTAGCCTCTCGATGGACGACGCCTTCCTTGCGACCTTGGACCTCTCAGCATCCACGACCGAATCCGCTCCCTCTGCCCTTCAAGGGTGCCATAATGCAAAGCTTCAGCACTACGTGTCGGCAAGAGGAGACCACCAAGAAAGTGCCCGCAACCGCAAAGGAGCGCAAGTCCAAGAGGCCCGGCAAGAAAATAATGCAACCGGTAGCCCACTCACCCTTTTCAAAAGACTTTGGCTGACCTCAATTCTCAATGGATACAGAGGATCGGAGCCTCGCTGGCGGACCTCCTAGGTGAACGCAGTCAGAACAACAGTCTCTTCAAGCATGTGCTCGCACTGTACCTGTATGCCAGCGGCGCCAAACCGCAAGTTATCTCTGTCCTCTCGAAATCCGGCGTGTGCAGTAGCTACCACCATCACCGGCAGTATCACCGCCGAAGGTCCCCCTAATCCAATCCCATCCTCCGCTTCTGCTGCGAATACGGCGGCGCACCCGATAGCAGATGGTGATTAGGACTCAGACAGCTCAGACCTGAAGTCCGAGGCGGAAAGCGATTTGGATGACGAAGGACTGCTTGTTGTCGGAGATATCGAGGAGGAAGTGCCTGCGGAGCAGGCGAGTGTGGCCGTGGGGAGCAGAGAGGCGAGACAGGGCAAGACGCGATCGCGCACAGTGACACGATCGAGAAAGTCGCGCGTCGAGGCGCCCGTGAGCTTCCTCCGCCTCAAGGCGTCACGATGTCTGCGAGTCATGTCGCGCCACGACTCGTCGCGTCGCACATCATTCCCTCTGCGGGCATGTCTATGACATGGACAACATAAACATGATGTTTCCCACGACTGAACAGACATTGGGCCGGAAGGACTCGCAAGAGAACGGTACCCGGATCACTGCGCTCGCAGTAGCAGATATGGAAGGTCGGTTTTGAGGACGTGCAGACCTGTGCCGTGTTTAGAAGAGCGTGTCGAGGGCAATGCCGAGAATACTTGAACGAAGTGGCGCAGACATTCAAAGTATGAGCGACACGTCAAATCTGCTGACATGTTCTACAAGGATGCACATCTGTGAGCTCACTGTTCTACAATGCCACGCTGTGTCCTTCACCCCGCAAGACGCCTGTTATGAGCGCGTCACGCCAAGCCTGCTGAAAACCCTTCGACAACTCCTGTCCGTCCAGCAGGAAGTCACGGAAGCGGACATAGTCCGCGCAGTTGTTGAATTCGAAGTAATGTCCATCATGGCTTTCTGCACGCGCGTCGAGGATTGCAAGTGAACATTCCAGCCGAGTCTGACAGGGTGCCGATTGTGAATCGAGGAGATTCACCCTCTCCGAATGAAACTCACCGAACGTGCGGGATCCCTGGTCTCCGTGTCATGGTAGAAGTACCATGTATCCTCGATGATGCCGTTGAACAAGGCAGCGCCTGATACGTGGTCGGTCACGATGAGGGCGGCTTCACACGAGTCAGAACCCAGTAGCGAAGTAATTCCATTCGCTCACCTCTGTCTCCATGGTTCTGACTTTCGTACTGTGTCTGCGTAAGAAGTACTTTGACTTCCTGCACACCGCGATCTTGACTGTCTGGTGTGGTACTCATCCTGTACCACGCTATGATTTCCTGTACTTTCACGTCTCCGAGTATCCTAGCATGTGGGTCAGTATGTGTGTGGACGGGTAAGGCTCTGCACATACATGGTGGCGTGTTCTGCAGTGGCGTCTGGTAGGAGGTGGGCGATGGTGACAGTATGGTGATAAGGACGATGGCGATCCCTTTGTTCCCATAAGCAAGGTCCAAACCGCGGCCGATGATGCGCCCAGGAAGACCCTCATATCGGACCGGTGACATGTGGACCTCGATCTCATATACAAGCCCGACATGCTCTGATTGTCAGTATTTCCCGGACGGTGTTTTCAAGTCTATCCGGTAACCCCGGAGAAACACGGGGCGATAAACACCGAGACCGTGGATGGCAAGACGTCTGTTGAAGGTATACGGTGCAGAGGGCACAAGCTTGTGGTGTCATACAGACACAGGGCTGGACGAACTGCAGTATACTGCGGTTCCGGATGTAATGCATATGGGAGTCGAGGAGGAGGAGGATTCAGGGACACCGTGTTCGGAGCGCGACTGTAAGTAAGTTTCAGCGCACGTGCGAGGACTGCTTCCGGAGGAATCGGAGTCCTTTTCAACCAACAGCATGGCGCCGCGCGGCCTCTCTTCTCCTCTCACCGTGACCACCCACACCCTAAACATATGCACTGGCTACGCCGCCAGGGCTAGGTCGACGGCGGTGTTCTATGCACCTCAAGACGTTTGAGAGTTCAAGTAAGTACGTTCGATTGTTGCGCACCAGCTCACGCTCACGCTGCTCATAGCCTCGGACATAACACTCAAGTCCGCTTCCTATGCTTACACTCCATTTCAGGTCATGCCACGCCCTATCGTCCGCTATGTCCCCTATTCCTCGTACGCCACACCAACCTGAGGTTTGGTCGAGACTTTGCGTCCGGCCAGTAGACCGCCGCTTTGGCCGGTCTACGGTGTTTTCTCGCTCATCATCCAGCCCATCAATCTAGCCCTCTCCTCTTCTGCCAGCGACTCAAACTTGATCATAGCCAGCTATCCCGCTGCGGCTCAATCGGACAGGATGTTGTTGTTAGTCGGATGTTGCTAAGGTGCACGGTCGGGTCCGTCGCTGCTGCTCCCCCACCTTCCACTGAACCACTCAACTGTGTTCCCTTCACCGAATAGCCGGAGTCTTCAGTATGCAGGAGCTGTAGGAGGCGACTTAAGCCCTTGGCAGATGCCCTTCTGAAACGTGCATTGAATCCCTTATCACACCGCATAGTCGTGGGTCCGTGGAACAGCGTCGACGAAGGTCATATGCCCGAACATGCAGGGGCCAGGCGAGTTGTTCTATGGCTCATGTGGAGTGACTACTCGACAGCCTTCGCTATGCAGTAACACACAGCACAATTCGGCGCCCGTCGCGGAGGCTATGTGAGTGTGCAGTTGCAGACCGTCGAGCTGTGTCGAAGCTGACACGCTGTTCAGGTCTGAGAAGGCGCTTCGGAAGAGACCTGCCTACTCGGAGGTCGCGCCGAGCACGGGCTCGTCCCAAGGCTCGATTACTCGACACAAAACTCAATCACATCACGGCACAGCTGCAGGCCCCCTCGGCTGCTCAAGGTTCTCCCCCCATGTGAGTAGGCTTCATGCTCGCCTGCTCGACCGCGACTGAGGTTCTGTGGTCTAGTGCGGCCATGAGGAAGCGAGCTCGATCCCCCAGCGCGCACGAGGATGCTTCCTCTTTTACTCGGGATGAATCGTCTAGTGCAGGCGGTCCCCGCACCAGGAAGAAGACACGTCCAGCTTCCAGGGCCCGTCATACACTACAATCACCATCGCCGTCCCGGTTGGGAGCCTACGACACCCGGACATCTGTCGCTGCAGCGTGAGTCCTCTCGCAGCACACGGTTTACTGCGCGGGCTTACCATCGGGTAGAACAAATGAGAGGCCAGCCAGTGTAACAGCGAGGGGTACACCTGACAGTCAAGTCACCGAGGCGCGGATGAAGTATGGTCGTCCCATGGTCCCTGGACTGATCAACGACACGGATAGAGCTCAGCAGGCGGCCGTCGTTACTCGCACCGCTGGCACCTCCGATGATCCACAACAAGCCCCGGAATTGTCTCGCGGCGATGATGTTGGGGAGAGCCCTCGCTGGGTGAGTGTTTCTCGCATAAGTATTCCGCCCACGCAACCTAATCAATCGATGCGTCTAGTCTCATGAGGTCCTTCGCATACTGCGTGAAGTGCTTGATGAAGTGCGCCAGCTCAGGAGAGAGTTGCGGAGTACACATAGTCAACGCGGCCGATACGACATGCACAGCAGCCGTCCCTACGTGCGTTCTGCCTACTCCACTGCAGCCGCCCCTGCCCCGACTATTGCCCCTACCCCCGCATCCGTCCCTGCCCCAGTACCCTCGACGGGAGCGCCTTATAATGTAGTGAACACCGCGATTGCGGCCAAGCGCGAAGCAATGCACATTAGCGTGTATCCGGGTGAAGTCACTGCGCAGATTCGCCGGGATGGTCGCTTGGTGACGATGACTCTGTGATGAACGTGAGTCACGCTGTCATCTAGAACAAAAGTTTCCCTATGCGCCGCTTTCTCAAATGTCCCCTGATGTCTCCATGTCTCGCCTCACCCTCCATGTCCTTCTCTCTCACATCCCGTATGCGTCCCCATGTCCTCCCGTCTCCTTATCCTCCATGCATCCCCTCTTCGCTACACTCATCAATATTTCATGCCTGTGTATCCTCTCCGACATATCGGTCTTCCCGTGAAGTTGCCTCCACGTGCATAATTCGCGCTGTGAAGGCTCCCTGTACCTGTTTACTACGGAATTATCATCTCTGGTGCACCTCATTCGCTGCCTGAACGTCGTCGCTAGAGTGGAACATGTGCGTGCCCGCATAGATGCGCGACTTCAATGGCAGTAAAGCGTGGATGTTAGTCGACTCGGGCTCCGAGCTCAAGCTCGCCTTCCAACGTCTGTATGACCCGACCACTATGAGCTCGATAAAGATGGGTCTCGTTAGGCGCTCCGCGCGATTGGTGGCACGCCTATCTCGCTACTTGGCTGTGCGCTCGATGTCCCCGTCCTCGTAACTTCGACCATCATTTGTTTATCTCGTCTTCGCACTACGGCTCTTATGAGGGCATCTTGGGCCAACCATGGCTGTCGTTCGTTGCGGCCCTCGTGTCTCGAGATGGTGCGACGACTCTCAAAATTCACCCGTCTGGGAGCATCGACGGTCCGTCCGTCTCTGTACAGATTTGTCCACGCATCATCCTCGCAACGCAGGCCGACTCGTCCTCACGGCTTCAATTGAGGAGGACTGTACGACTTTACGAATGGACTGTTCATGTCCCAGGTCGTATGTGAGTGTTGCGGCGCAAATTGAGTACGGCAGAACAACGTAGGGGCATGGGTAAGGGAACATACAGCATATGTATCTAGGCAACAGCACAACGATGGCAGATCGGACCCCAAGGTGGCCATGAAATTCCTCCATCGTGCTCTAGCAGCACCTCAGCAGAGTGTCAGTGATGCATAAACGGTATCCACCCGCGTCTGCACGCGCACGAGGGCCTGCCACAGGTGTCAGAAAGGCGACCATACTTACATGAACGGCAGACGCAACCCACCTCGCGCATCGACCGCAAGCCAGTTTCGACCTTGCTGTATGTCATGAGAGCTTCACGGATGCTGGAAACTGATGTATCCTGTCCGCCGGGCATGCGCACATAGAGTGTGCCTCCCTCTGCAGCAATAATCAGCAGCTGAAATGATGTAGCGCTGTGTCAGCTGGGGTCGCCATGAACGAAGGACCTATGTCACCTGAAATTCCCCCAGAATGTGCGCTTGCTTCCAGCTGCATGACTGGATACGCGTGTACAGGCGACGCAATTGAGCGGTGGCATGCTCGAACCCGGATGCGTCAAGCGTCAACAAGATGTCCCTTGCCTGCCGAACCGACCGGTCGCGCATCACCAAGACTGCGCGCAAGCTTTCCATGAGTGGATATAGGTCGCGCTTGTAGGTACGCGGCTGTTTCAGCAGCCCGATCGATGTCTCGAATGTAGCCTGTAAAGCAAGTCAATAAAGGTCGACGTGGTGCAACGACGTGCAATGATGGGATCGACGCACCTCGCAGAACAAGAGGCTCACGGTTGCTTGGACGGAGCTGAACTTTCGCTCAAGGTTGCGCGTACGCGCACAAACACCGCTCAGCACGGTGCGGGCGGTGCTGACGTGCACGTCGCACTTGGCTCGGACGTCGGAGCAAAGCGTCAGATCTGCAGAAACCTGGGTCGCCGCCTATGAGTCCTCGTATATCAGCATATGTAATCATCAGCATAGAGAACCCCGCACCCACCTGATCGAGTGCACGGGATAACGCCTCGCCATCGCCTGCGATGGCAGAAAGTTCGTCCGAGACATAGGTTAAAGGAAATCGCTCCTTAAGCTCTCCGACCTTCCGTTCAAGCCGTCTAGACGCAGATTGACGATTGGCGGCGTCCAGCTTCTTCAGCTTCGCGAGCAAAGCCTTACGCCACGTCGTTTCGGGACCTGTGACTCCCATGTCCACCAGCGTCCTGCGATGCACGTGAGTACTGTGCGAGCGACAGTGAGGGCGCCTCCTACCTACCGCATAAGAGAAGCACTGTCGTCCTGAGCCATAGCGATGATGGCGTTCTGCAGGCTTTCCAGCTGGTTCATGGTGGGGCGTGCTGGAATAGTTGAGGGTGACGCAGCATTTGCTCGCCAAGGGTCGTAGATATGTTGACGATGATGAAACGTCTTTTGTTGTTAGCACGTTGGCTGCCACCAACGACAGACAACCATGTATGGTAACACAAGGAGGAGAAAGCGATTGATTCTACAGTGGACTTGATACGACCAACGGCTTGTGCGGTACGGTTGGTTGCGGGTCTGTCACGGCGATGTCAGAAAGTAGGCGCGTGAAGTACGCTGTCGACACCTTCAGGATCGCTGCTCCAGCGACGCTAGCCTGTCTGTGTACGATAAACCGGCAAGGCTCCGGAGTTCGTCGCAATTGACTCACCGTGGTCCTGATGCCCAAACCTGTCCGAAACGCGAGACGGTCCCCATACAAGAAGTCTGGCATTTGCTCTGCGATTTGACGGGTGTTGGACGCGATTTCTGGTAACGGATCACAGTCAGTCATCGCGTTCGAGACGCGGTACGCGGATGCAGGGATACATCGCACAACGCAGGGCTCGGTCAAGGACCGAAGGAGGGAGAGAAGGAGCAAAGCCGGTCCGCGGGCCGGCCGGCGCTAGTCCAGTGATCAACAATACAGAAGCGACTCTCAAGTTGATCACTAACCTCCAGCCCGTCTTGGGTCTGTCATTCGCTCGCGGTGAATCTAGAATGCAAGTTAAGTAGTATGTAACGTACTTGCACAGTGTGATGACTGACATTCGTACTCTCAGGCTGTTCCATTGAGCTCGAGCCTCGCGCACGCGACGTACTTACGCTCTCCGCGAGTATCGCCGGTATTCTCGTGGGCCATTCGACGCTTTGCAGGTCCGACCTCAAGTCCACAACCTTGATCTGATACGGTGCAGATGTCGGGCGTAGCTCATGGTCTTCCAGATGCCACCTGTACGCCGCTAAGTAGTGCGGTCCTCGACACGGGCGGGTACGGGTCAAGTACTGCCGTGACGAGCTCAGCATGTCCGTCTCGGCAGATCCGGTCCTTCTTAACACGCCTTCACGTCGAACCTGTGAGTCTTCATCCTGGCAACGAGGGTGACATTCTGTGAACTCACACGGCGCCGGACCACGGTTCCGCATCTTGAGACTGTCGGAATTCACGCGGTACGCCTCCGAGCGTAGTCGCGATGGTGCGACGTCATGCCAAGACGGGCAAGACGTCGGGCTTAGTAATCATCTGGTATGCCCGACTCGCAGTATGTAGAAATGTCTCGATCATGTACATAGATAGAAGTCATAGAATAGTATAAACTAGCAGTAACGTGCCTCCGCCACGAATTGAGGGCCTGTCTGCTAACGTCCCTTGCCAGAGAGGTCAAATAATAAACTCCGCAGGAGAATAAGTAACAGAGACGCGACTGAAGAGTGACTTTCAGTTCATACTTTGTTAGTACTGACTCAAGCGCTTGCTGGCGCTCTCTCCAATCTCGACGTCCCTTGCCTGCCAACCTCTAGGCCCGCTGCTGCAACGCTTGCAGGCTGATCAGAGGAGCTTATGCCACCCTTGCATAGAGAAATTGCATTAAAGAGAGCAGTCTGTGCTGCGAAACACGCAAACTTACCATCTTTAGAAATACCCCTTTCCTTTTCTGTCCGAGATGAGTTACTATAGAAGATACAGTGCGGACGCGAGCGTACTCGTCGTCCTTGTTAATCGTGATGTATCGTATTGTCTGACAGGTTATGAGCCCTGTCTGGCTCTGACCCTGTACTCAACTCGCTCTCGATCCGCTTTAACGCCGTTACCCCATTATCTCCGTGCTTCTCGTACCTTGTCCCTCGCTTCTCAATCTCGATCTCGAACTCTGACTCTATCTCGTTCCTGACCCTATCGCATCCATCTCCCCATGACCGACGACTCCTCGACTTCTTCATGGCGAGTTGCAGTCCCATTGGGCGGCAAGTCCCAGTCCGTCACGCGCTTGGAGAGGAGACAGGCTCGGAGGGAGGAGAGCCACAGTCCCTCGATCACCCCAGTTGCCAAAACAGGAGGTGAGAATGCGTGACATTGCCCGATTCGTAGGGAGTGACGCACGGGCGCTCCAGCCACTCACGCATTGTGAGATTGTGAGAGCACGCTCAGCTACGTGAGGGACTGGAACTCGCGCCTGGCTGTTGCCGCCGCCTGCGCATTCTCGCGGGGTTCCCTGCCAGATTGGCGGGGGTGGAAACCGCATTCCTCCCGGATGAGTCCTAGTCCCAGCCCACCAAGTCCCAGTCCCATTAGCGAGTCCTAGTCCCATTGCGCGCCCTCGCCTGCGCGACCTCACGGGCGCTTAATCTCGTGTCTCTCATCGGGCACAATGCTCGTTCTGGGCTTCCTGTAGGACTCTCTGAAGCCATTAGATAGCACTTATTTTACAATGTGATTTGCACCTTTTGGGACATTTTTCTGAGCAGAATTGAGCTCGGAACCTGCGCCAGTACATGGTCGGTTGCCGCTCTTGGTCCACAATCCGAGAACCTTCTGACCGTGTCTGGCATAGGTGTCTTGAACAAGCGGGATGAGTATCTCCAAGGCCATCAGACCAAGGTAGCGCAGATGATTATTAAGAAGCTTCGTAAGTCCTGTTTGATTGTTCTTTGAATTGCTTCTCACACTGATGGCTGGTAGGCAAGATCACCGGTTACAAAGCCTACAAGATGTTCTACTCCGCATTCGATGACAAGGTGACGGACAAATGGGGTATCGTGATCGTGAACTGGCCGCTCAAGGACCTGGTCGCCCCGAGTAGCATCCGCTCGATCACAGAGCTGGACGTCCTGGAGGCTGCATGGAGTAGCGGAAGCTGTAGGTTCCGCAAGCTCTCAGCTGCCGAAGTCGAAACTTGGAGGGCGCAGCGAGCCCCGAGCAATGGCGAGTCTGAGGCTGAGGAAGCCGGGGAGGCCCCAGCGCGCTCCTGTGTCCCGCCGGTCCATGCGGTCACAATGGAGAGTGGCGCTGCGGTGAGGATCGCGCACTCAGGT
Source organism: Lentinus brumalis (assembly GCA_001792895.1). Classification (NCBI taxonomy): domain Eukaryota; kingdom Fungi; phylum Basidiomycota; class Agaricomycetes; order Polyporales; family Polyporaceae; genus Lentinus; species Lentinus brumalis. The sequence continues at coordinate 67,609 of MARA01000068.1, read as the reverse complement.
CCCCGAAAGCGCCGCTCGGACTTTCAAGGCACTCATCAGTCTAAGAAGAGAAGGGCGAATGCACCTTGCGAGGCCGAGGATCCCCAGAGCGACGCCCCCGGCCTCACACGCTCTAACTCCTCTCCCTCCGCGGCAGGTTCCTCGAACCCACGGCAACTTCAGAGCTCCGCAGTGGCAGCGCGCTTGGCATGTTCGAGCCCGGCACTGACGACGGACTCCCCGGGCCACCGTCACCGGAGTGCACATCCCCCGTCAATGACATCAAGCACCCCCCAGACCCCAGTGATGAATGTGAGCCCAGCGCCCCTGTTCCAGAGCCCCGCGCTGCCGTCCCAGAACCCGTCGCTGCTATCCCAGAGTCCAGCCATCCCGTTTCACCCTGCGACCCCGTTCCCAGATCCTCTCCTTTACGATCCGCTGATCCCGCCCTCCACTCCGCTCATCCTCGACTCGACTCTCTGCCACCCCGAAGCTATGGGTCTCCACGGCGCAGCCACCGACTTCGACTACGCTGCCCTGACGCACGGAGAGGGCGGCATGTTTCCCATGATCTCGCAGCCTCAGCACTCCATCAGCCACATGCAGTCCCCTTCATTCATGTCGATGAGCTCGTCGCTCACAGATGAGCTCAGCGGCTCCTCTGGTATGCTCCTGTCGACATCTTTCCATGGTCTTCCCGGTCTTGATTATGCAAGTTTCGAATTCACTCACAACACAGCCGCTTCTTATGGGCAGATGGATCTGCCATCGCATGATCATCTCCTCAGCACCCTCATGCCTGCGTCCACAAACATGCCGCCCATGTCTCATGGTCCCACCCCAATGCCTACATCGTCCGGCAGCCAGAACGTGCCCCCTGAGTAGAGTAGATCAGTAGTACTCAACTACTCTCTAACTACTTAGTCACGTACTTAATTTGCATACCTCGTTACTCGCATCGTACGCCCCTCGGTCGCCGGCAGTTCTCAATGCACTGCCCGAGTATTGAAGTCAATGCTATCTAATATTCAATATTAGCACTTGTAATTGCAACCTTGCCGCTCGCTGACGCCTCTCGTTCAGAGTTCTCGTGTGCTGTACCTGTCTGTGCTCGGATTACAGCTCAAAGGCTATTGACGTCTTTGTGGGAGCATTGTAACCTTACTGCAAAAAGGTCAGGCGAAACGACCAGAAAATAACTGAGAACGCGAGCTCGCTGTGGGCGCGAGCACGCACTTGGCGTCTGTCGAGGCTGCCGGCGGGAAGGTTTCTCGGATCGTCGTTTCCCATTGCCCCAGTGGTCCTGGCATCCCATATCAAGGACCAATACGTCGGCGCTGAGCTGTATGCCCAGTTAGCGAGAAGAACGAGCCAAAACGGCCGAGAACTCACCGAGAACTCGAGCTCGCTGTGGGCCACAGCGAGCATGGACTCCCGCACGACGATGGCCACTTGGCGCCTCTGGGAGTTGCCGGCGGGAAGGGAGGAGGGACCGGAACCCCGGTCCCTCGGATCGGAAGAACAAGAGCCGGGGCGCATGTCGGATGACGCGTGCCTGGGCGCGTACTGCCCCCCTCCCCCGCCGCCATCCCGCCCGCGATTGCCATCGGTCCAGCGGTTATGGAATCTTGTACTGTGTACCAATAGATGCGCGCCGAGAAATAGACCCAGTTAGCAAAACGAACGATCCCCGAAACGAGCAAGAACTGACCGAATAACCGAGCTCGCTGTCGGGCACAGCGAGCACGGACCTCCGCGCAGCGTCGGGCACTCAGCGCCCTCTCCGGCAGTGTTCGGCAGGCCGCCATGGCCGCACGCGCTGTGCTTGATGGCGCCTGATGGCGAGCTGATGGACTCCGGGGCTACCTGGTGCTGGCCGAGGGCGGTTTGTCCAGATTTATAGGATTACACGCGCATCAGCGCTGGTTGGGGCTAGTTAGCCTCCTGTGAAGACTGGTACGGGAGGCTAACTAGCCTACTTATCTGTGATGTCAAGGTGGGGCCTGATTACGACATGTCTCTTCGCCACTGGTGAAGGTGGTTTGGTGGACATTGAGGAACTGTGTCATTGTCGTGACCTTTGCCCAGGCTTCCCTACATATAATTTGGTCAGTTTATTTTCTGCGGTACCGAAAATGCGACTGACTGTGCGATTCTCAGCCCTTCTAGTGCTTCATAGTACGAGATCTTCAAGACATCTTTAGCGAGGTGCTGGAGGTATGGGAGCTCCTCGTTGCGCCAAGACTCGAAGCTGTCGTCAGTAAGTCCATGGAGGGCCTTGAAGTTCTCCACAGCCAGTGTGTACTCTGCAATGATTGCGAGGGCCTGGCGAGAGTTATTGTAGAGGAATCGGACATCATAACACGCATCACAACTTCCAAAAATATTTGAGGCGTCTGGATCAGACGTTTTCAGACGTTTTCAGATGCTTTTCAGACAGTTGCAGATACGTCAGAAGTTCAGACTCCAGATCATTTCTGCTCACTATGAAAACATTGCCGGCCGCTCCTTTGACGGCAAGATTATGCATGCAAATCCTTCGTAGACTTGCTTACACCTCTCCATGATTGCTCCTTGCCGGCCATTCGGAGTGAGGTTGCCTGAATAGGCCTCAGGAGGTGCCGGCATTGAGCGGTGGATTGCCAGCCAGTCAGGGTGATTGAGGACATTGCAGGGCTACAGAAAGATTCTAGGAGGCCCACAGAGATAAATATTACCGAAGTTGTGCAGACTTGGTCAGTTGGGAAAGACAATGTTTTAAGCTCATTAGCGCCCGCACGTTCAGACTTCCAGACACTGCAGACAAATGGGGAAATACTGATGCGTACAGAGCTCAAGATAGCAATCTCAATCCCATTGAGCGAAGTGAAGATCAATATACTGGAGCCAATGAAAGTGGGATGCAAAATGGACGGTGCACGCGACGGCGTTCGACGCGAAGAATATTTGCTCACATGTCTCCAGGTCTTCGAGGCCTAGATACTTGAGGTAAAGGGGGTGAAAGCGCAGCTGGCAGAGACGATTGTGTGCGTGGCCATGGAATGCGTTGATGGCTAGGATAAATCAGAGGGCGCGTGCCTGAGCGCCAAGTGAGCTGTTCCCGATGGTGGCTGGGAAGGAACAGGCAATGTCGTGCCCGACCCCTTGGTCCTCGCCGTAAACCTTCATAATCCGTGCTGAAGTTGCTAGAGGATACTTGGCTCTGGATAGCAGACATTGTGTTAGTATTGAGTATTGTGGGAGACAGCTCAATAGAAACTCACAGCTCGCCAGAATGCCGCATCTCAACAACAGACTCAACCATGCCATGACGACATGCACAGAGGAACACCCCGGTTCACTCCAAGACTCGGACACCGCTCCCTTCAGCTGAGCCAGCGTTCACGCACACTGAGCGAGGATTGGCGGCGGCGAAGTTGATGGTAGAACTCAAGGGTTCATAGACTGATGGTGAGCTTAGGCTGTGATGGTGTACAGCCCAGCAAACCGTGGCAGATGAGGGCGACGATGGCGAGTTCATTGTGTGCTTGGGAGACTTGCAGGACGGGGGTGTATTCTGTACGAGGTCGGAGGCAGAGACGCACGAGATGACGATGATGCTCATCATCCAAGTTGACAGCTGTGACCTCAAACTTGTAGACGTTGGCAGCGGGCGTGTCCAATGGTGGAGGTGCAGCTACGAGGTCAGCCATTTGAGCTGCCCAGGCTTCTTGGCTTGCACGATTCCGGTCAAGCCGTGTCTGTTGGTCTTGCCGACATCGGGGGCCCTTCCATTGTCGAGCACTTTGGGCAGCCCACATGTCAATGCGAAAAGATCAGGCAACATGGACTGATACTCACCTCGTCAATGCCGCAAGCTGGGCGGTAGTCCATGCATCCCCATCCCGCATATTCTCTGCGGTGGGCTCCTCCTCCCATTCATCAGCCGGGTCCTCCTCTCGCTCTCCAGCCCTCAGCAATCCCACATTCTCTGCCATGAGCTCCCGTACCTCAGCCATCAGCAAGTCTATATCTGCCCCTGTCTCGACTGCGCTATCTGCAACGAGCCGTCGAGACCTCTGCAAATGAGTCAGTAGTGGCTCTGGTACAACAAACACGGCGTACATACCATCCGTCAGGCATCATTTGGTCTCTTCTTCAGCCAAGCAATCTTGATGGAGGTCAGCGAGGGTGCTGTTGGTGGTGGTAATGTTGCCGTCGTCATTGAGCGACATCGAATGAACCCCCCAGGACATGGACGAGAAGCCTGCCTTTTGCTGCCACTTGCTAAACATCCTATGGGCCCAAACAGAAACTGTGTATGTATGTCGCGGTGTGCTCTGGAACGGACGAATATCACAAACCCAAGATGTTCCTCACGGCTGCTGTGGAGAGCTTCATCCACAAAGTGCTCGGCATGGAACCCCGTACGCTTGGCTTGAAGCTTAAATCTTGGGCTGTTAGCAAGCTCTTTGACCAGTGTAAGATCATTTTCTCATGCTCTTGGTATGCTCTGTGCTAATCTCGCTCCCAGCCCTCGTGAAGAAGTTGCCCCCGCTTGCAAAGGCCATCAGCTTGTGCCGCCAACTGATTCAGGAGGGACTTGGTAAGAGTTCGAGTCGATACATCTCATAAAGGATCTAACTGCTCGCTACAGATTGTATTCTTTCAGCATCTGGAAGCACTGGCAAGAAGAAGAAGGTCGTCATGAACTATGACAACTACAAAGCAAAGATTGTTGAGGCACACGCGGTCAAGCTCTTTGGATGGCCTTGCGGGAAGATGGCAAACCCAGGCACCATTGGGCGTGACAACGTCTACGCGCTTCTCAACGCACTAGAAGGCCCGCACAATATGTGCACTTGCTATTGGATCCGGCTGACCGACAAGCAGCTTGAGGCACGCAAGATGCGCAATGCCGAGCACGTGAAGAACAGTGAGGTCGTATACAAGCCCCAGAAGAAGGTCCAACGGAAGAAGAAGCCTGTGAAGAGCGCGGAGACTGTTGAATCGAGCGACGAGGAGGGGAGCGGGGAAGGCTTGCAGCACGAGGGCTCAGGTGAAGTCTCTGACTAGACTAGTGTCCCTCTTGTCCTCTATACCATTGCGCTCGCATTCCCTGTATATCATCCCACTACGTCTGAATGTATACGCTTCATTGTTGCGCTCGCGTGCCGTCACTTGGTTGCAGCGGCCAGCCCATAGGATGTACAGTATAATATGTTGGGTACTGCAGATCTACGCAATCTTCACCCTCTGAAACCCATCACGCTGTAATCGCGTGCTCACAACGATTGTATTGATATATATATGTACCTAGTACAGTGGGAGAGTGCACCAGAAGTCGAGCTCGCTGTGCCAGACGATAAGCGCGCCAGACGTGCGATGGCGGGCGCTGCCGCAGCGGCGGCGGCGATGAGCGCAGTACACTCATGGGATATAATCTCGGGCGACTCGGGGATATGGCGGCTGGGAGAATTATGTAAGGGACAGGCTGTTGTTGCCCTAAAGTGAAGTGCTGTTTGCTGGGTAATCTGCTGGGTCAGTGGAGAAGGGCGAATCCTAGCTAATTGGCTATCAGGAGCGATCAGGTGTTCTAGCTAAGTAACCAGAGGTACAGTGACGCCCAGGTGTGGAAGGTCGTAGCCACAGTGTCAATGGGGTACTCACTGAAGGACAAGCCGGTGAGCGACTCCTCACGCAGACGAAGGTTGGCGAGCTCATTTGTGGCCGACCGAAGCTGGGCGACGAGGACGTTTGCCCGGATCCGGCAACTCTCAACGAGTGAGTCAAGGATGTTTGAGGGCAGCTTCATGGACTTGTCGACAGTCAACTGAGCTGTCGAAGCCGGCCGACGAGAGCGCGAAGGGGCGAGGGCACGCGTGACGGAAATGGAAGAGGTGGCAGTGGTTGCCGCTGGTGCACACTAAGCGCCTGAGATGTTATGTGCCAGCGAGCCAAGGGGGGAGCAAAACAAAACTTTGGAACACTGACTATCGAAACCCAAACATCAGGACCCCGGAAACTTGTTTGCTCCGTATGGCAATTCGTGTCGGTAAGTGGTCGGCAGTGAGACTCTGCAATTGCGATGTATCTTGAGGAGTCTTGACATCGGTTGTCCCAGACAGGTCTACCGTGAATGCGCCAAGCCGTACGGTGTGTAGAGAGCCAGACAAGTACAGGGCGGGGAAGCGGCAAGTAGTGGTTGAATCAGTACTGTACCGTATCAGTGTAAGGCTGGATGGTGACAAGCTAGAACTTAAACGGGCTATACAGTCGAGTCAAGAGGCTGCAAGAACTTGAGACAGGGTGCAAATCACAAAAGCGGCAAATTGTAAGCCGGTCGTAGGCTCCACTGACGGGAATCACATGAGACGTGAATTGGCACAAGCTGCGTCATTCCAGTAGGGATACATGGGATCAAGCACGAGAAGAGAGACATACCTGCGTCGTTCCAGGAAAGACTGGGGAACGACGCAGGCGGCGAGCGGCCGATATACATGTACGCGTCGGTACCGAGATGTCTGAAAGCAGTAATCTGAATGCTGAATCGGGAAGTAAGCGTGTAAACCCTAGCATAGGGGTTACACTCCTCCACATCAGCACCGGGCAGCCAGGAGTCCGAGCCGGGTCCGTAGCCGCGCCAGCGGACAAGATATTGCCAGCCGCGTCCGCGGGATCGGCGGTCGAGGATGCGGTCGATGAAGAACTCTTCTTGTCCTTCAGGTGTGACGATCGGTCCCGGTTCAGGGTGTGCTTGTCCAGGGAAGAGGGAGTCGTTGTTCGGCATGAAAGGGCGGAGGAGAGAGGCGTGAAAGGTGGGATGGATGTGTGTGGTGGTGGGCATATCGAGGGTGTAGGTGGATGTCTCGGGGTGTGCAACCGTGATGGTGTAGGGTCCGTCGTATCGTACCATGAATTTGGCGACACAGTGGTTGCCTCGTTGCATGTACGCGCGTCGACGGTGGAATGTAGAGAGCAAGACCTTATCTCCAATCTTATACGGCAACTCTGGGTCACGATGCGCATTGGCCGCAAGGGCTTGGTGTGTTTTGGCCAGCAAGAGGTTGTCTTGTGCTTCCATCGTGTCCGTCTCAATATGTTCGAGGAGTGCGTGAGCGCGCTCGCCACTGTCGTCGAAATCTGCGAGGGCAACATCGGTGTCAGCACGAATGAGGGGAGGGATGACGCGAGGGGAAGCGCCATGGCGTAGCTGGAATGGCGAGAAGCCGGTAGAGGTATTCTTGGAATTTATGATCTAGAAGCGGATAAGCGGGAGAGCGCGGGACCAGCCCTTCTGGTTGCGCTCGACATGGTACCAAAGCATCTGGATGACTGTACGGTTAGTGCGTTCACTGGCTCCACCAGTGAGACAGTGTAGTGCGCGCCAGAAACGTGACATGAAGAGTTTATCACGATCTGAAATAATATGAACTGGTAAGCCATTCTCGCAGTACCAATGGGTGAAGAAAACTCAGCAAAATCTTCAGCGGTCTGGTCATAACGGCATGGGATAATGCGGATTTCGGAGTTCAGGCGGCAAGTTATGGTGGCAATGCAATCGAAGCCGTGGTCTGCTGGGAGTCGACCAATGAAGTCAATCGTGATGCTCTGCAGTCGAGCGTCGGGAACGGGTAGGGGATGGAGAGGACCGCGAGGTTTGTGATTTGGAGTCTTGTTGCATTGACATTTGTCGCAGCCAGGGACATAGAGTTGCTCGAGGTCGCGGCGCATGTTCGGCCAATAGTACGAGTGACGTAGGAGCCCGTATGATTTCTCAGAGTCAAAGTGTCCCATAGCATCGTGGGCAAGGAGGTAGAGAGACTCGCGAATCTCAGGGACTCGAGGGATGCAGAGGTGGTCGCCGACGAAGAGGAGACTGTCGGTAATGGAGACTCCGGCAATGTCCTTGCCGTTGAGTGTACCTTGCTTGAGTGCGACAAGAGGGTTGGCTCCGTCGTTACTGAGGGAGCGGAGAAGTCGTTTACACCAGCGATCGTCAGCGTAACCGGTGCAGATGCGTGATAGCCAAGCTGGGTCGTTCGCGACTGAGAGCGTGTGAATAGGAGCAGCGGCGACAGCAAGAGGAAGGTGTTGTCGTGTGAGCAAGCAGGAGGCGTAACGTAGGTGTCGGAGAGCACAGACAAACAGCGGGGAGGAGAAGGGTGTTGGGATTGGAGGAGGTCCTACTGGAGGAGAGTCGGGTGATGGGGGAAGGCGTGAGAGGGCATCTGTGACAGAGTTGTCAGCACCACGAAGGTATACAATACAGAAGTCGTATTGTCCGAGGAATTCTTGCCAACGTGCTTGACGTCGCGAGAGGTGTTTCTGATGATTGGAGTTCTCTAATGTCCGGTGGTCAGTATAGACAATGAAAGGAACTCCGAGTAGATCGATGCGCCATTTCTTGAGAGCGCGAACGATGGTGAGGAGTTCCTTTTTGTGGACCGGATAATTGAGTTCCTCTCCAGAGAGTTGTGCAGATTCAAAGGCGACAGGTCGAGCAGTTTCAAGAGTGGTGCCATAAGATAGTACGGCGCCAGTGCAGAAGTCGCTAGCGTCCGTGGAGACAAAGATCTTATTGTTGCCAAGATTGTTGTGGTTGATTGTTGTGAGACACTCGTGAGAGACGACAAGTCGTTTGATGGCATCAAAAGCATGGCCGTGCTTCGTAGTCCAGACGAAGTTGGTGTTGGCCTCTTTGCAAGTGAGGGGGTTCAACACGGTTGTGTGTTCAGCGAGACGAGGGAGGAAGGTGGAGATATAGCGGACAAGGCCGAGGAACGAGCGGACGTCGTTGGAAGAGCTTGGGGTTGGCCAACTGAGTATCTTGTCGACCTTAGAGCCATCAGGGGACATGCCGTCGCAAGAGATGCGGTGGCCGAGGAAGGTGAGATCTGTCTTCTTCAGTGAACAGAATAGGTTATTAGCACGTAGAGCGTTAAGAATCGTCTCAACGTTACGACGGTGTTCTTCGAGTGTCTGGGACCAGATGATGATATCGTCTAGGTACACATGGCAAATGGATCCAATGTGTGGGCGAAGGGCGGTGTACATGTGTCGCTGGTGAGTCGAGGGTGCGTTCCGACATCCTTGCGGCATGACGGTCCACTCGTATAGTCCGAACGGGGTGGTGATTGCGGTGTACTTGATATGATCTGGGTGGACGCGCGTCTGGAAGAAGCTGTTTGTCATGTCTAACTTACCCCAGATCTTACCGCAGTTGAAGAACCGGGTGTCTGAAGACCCAGCAAGATTGGACATGTCGAGAACGGCCACCGGCAAGCCTCAGCAAGTAGTCAAACAATGTCAGAGGAGGATTCTCCTCCAACGCACGGCTGAGCGAGTTTCTGATGGCCGCATATGTTCCTCGGTCATTGGCATGCTGAAGTCTGAGCACGTCTACGTGTCGGTTGTCGTGTTTCAGCCTTGCTGATATGTTTCCGCTGTCTATACCTTCTGAGCACGCAAGAGCATTCAGAGACAGCATAGTTACACAATTGTACATGGTTCGAGCTCAATGGAACAAGTCTGATGTGTCTACGCCCAGTGGCAAGAAAACACCGCAGATTCAGGACCCCGGAAACCTGCGGGGGGTACCGGGGGGAGTCCGTGTTAAGCGCTGTGTTTTCGCTCCCCCTTGCAGCGAGCACCGAAAACCCAGGGGCCGGAGAGAGGAGGAGTGCCAATAACCGAAATTCACTCTCCGGAAGACCACCGAAACGCCGGCATATGACCTCTGGGCGCTTTTGCCGGGGTCCTGCTTGCCTGCAAACGGGATCAACGTTGGTTGACCTGATTGACCGTGCTCACCTTTCGTACCTTGGCCTTTCGTCAGTCCTGTCAGTCAAATGTCGACTCGTGAGCATGCGTCAGACACACCTTGCTTCCTTGCGCCCCAGCGGCCGCTTCTTGCACCCTGTGGCTCAGTACGATGACGCGCCGGACTCGTGTCTTCACGGCCTCCACGAGGTTTCTTCCTCTTGATGCCGCTGTACTTGCTCAGTACAAGGTGTGTAGCGGGTTATGTCCGTATCTGTGCGCGAGTCTCATGTTCTGCAGAGATCGCACCTCAACAGGAGGTTGCAGCTGGTGAAGAGCAAGGCAGAGGCTAGTGCGAGTCGGCGAGCAGATGACGGGTTGCGTTCGAGGTGGGTCTCGTCCGTCCTACTTCTTCCTGTCTGTCTGTGTTCACGACGGTCTGCGTAGCTGGCCGCCTCGCGTCTCAGTCCCGTCAGCACCATCTACTCCCCCGCGCTGGGTTGAAGCATACGAGATGGACATGGACAGGGATGATCCCACTGAAGCGTCCATGTCCACAGAGGAGTTCATAGAGCCGGCGATGGTGCAATGTTCGGTTGCTTGTGACGTGAGTTCTGGCGTTCTGGCGTTCTGACTTTGCCGCTGACGATGCTCGGCAAACTGCAGGATAGACGTCCCTGTGAGAGCGACATGACTGGCGAGCTCGAGCTCTTTCGCGCTGGGAGCCTGTCGCGGACGTCGTGGTCGAACGTTTCCGAAGTGTGCCCGCTGGCCGGCCCTTCGCACGAGGAAGCTGCGTCCAATCACCAAGAGAACCAGTCCGCTCGAGTGTTGAACCCAGTCCCCCCTCCTCCGGCTACCGAAGGCGTCCCTCCCTTCACCAGCCCGTCTGCATCCGGACCAGTCTCGCAGTCGCATGAGCCTGTGGCTCTCCAGGCTACGGGGACCCATGAGGACGCTCCCGTGATGACCACAGGATCCGTATCGTTCGCTTCCTCTCAGACTCCTGCCTTCGTCACTACACCACCAGCGTTGTATAATGCGCCTACTCGCTCGATGTCTGCTGCGGCATCGCCGTCTCCTCCGAACGGTACTCCCAGAGCCGCCACATCCTCCGCTGCGGCAACCGAGCTATCTATGCCGTCCGACTTACCAGCGGCGGATGGGGGGCGTCGCCCAGGACGGTTCGCTTTGCTATATCTTCTATCCCAGGCTCGTCGTCGTCGCCGGACGATCTCGCGACTGTCCGTGACGTCGAGGAGCAGAGAGGGGCCGGCCCTCACACGACAGAAGATCAAACGGTCCCAACGGTAGCGTCCTCCGAGCCTGTCGCTGAGCCTCCGACAGTAGCTTGCACGGTCGACGGACCTCGCCCTCCCACGGACGTACATCCCGTCGTTGACGTGCGCGGATTTCGAGCAGGTGATACCTACGGCGTTACGCGATGGTGGCGGACGTCAGCGCCATATGCACTGACCAACCCACCTCCCATGGGTGCCAAGTCGGGTGACCTCTTTGTGCATGGCCACTCACTCACGGGGGACGTGCAGACATGGGTATGGAAGGCGGGCCAGTGGGTGGGGGTCTGCGCCGAGGACCGTCATCCGTCTGTGTCGGATCGTTACCTGTGGTTCCGTACTCAGTTTGAGCCGAGCTGGATCAAGCTGAAGACGCTACGCTCGTACAAGAGTCGGCTGCGGAAGGACGAGACAGCAAGGAAAGAGCTCGAAGAGGTCTTCGACTCTGCGTAATTATCTAGTTCCGCTTCACATTGTGCGTCGTCTGGTTTATGTCTAATGATATATCTGCTCGGTTGAACCCGCCGTCTGTGCTCACTTGGCACCGAACGGGGCCCCGCGAGCTGCGCGTCTCCCATACGTAACGAATGTTTTCCGCAACGCGCGACCCTTTGTGAAGGAACATGAGCGACGGAATCGGAAGTTTCACTTGGATGGGAAGCTGTAATCACCAGGAAGACGTCACTACGCCTAGTTTCCAGGCCGGCCAGCCGGTGCTGAGCCTCTGCCAATGCCTGGCGCTTTTGGGCTACTTGTTTGCGGAGTTGTTCAACCCTTGTGGCAGCTTGCACAACACGCAGGCGCCGTGCGGATATGAAGTCCTCTTGGTTCCAGATCTGACGGGTAAGTTTCGCGCATTCTTCTCGCACCGCGCGGCTCGTGATTCTTGTGCGGCTGGAAGACATGGTTGCAATTCAGTGCCGCTGATAGCCATCACAGGGATTGGACGAACCTGGACCTAACGCTGAGACCATCGGCTGCCGTTTCCGTGACGTTCCCCGAGATATTCAGGATAGACCCTTCGAACTCCAAGTCCTTAGCCAGAGGTGTATCAACATTGCATCGGAAGGGACAACGAGTTCGAGGCATCTCGCAAAGCGCGCCAAAGCACTTGTGGCAGACGACATGGTCTGACACAAACATCAGTCGGCGGGATAGAGCAGTGATTAAGTAACGCACTACATGTTGTGATCCTGACCGCTCGTTGGCCTTCAGATTCGTCTGAGATAGACTGGATACAGATGGGGCAAATGAGCCGCATAGTAGATGGCGGGCAGGGTCAGAACACGTTGAAAGAACAGCGCGTCCTGTGGCTCACCCTGGAGATACAAAGGACATTGTTGCTGGACATGTCTGTAAGTAGGGAGATTCATACGCGTTACCATCTAGAGGAGAGGGACTCCATCATCATTCCTGAGATACTATGAATACAACGGTAGAGGTGTCCTATCACTGACGGTGCTTAGATACAGCAGTCGAGTATCTACAGAACCTCGGCAGCCGACGATGAGCATTGACAGGCCTCCTCGCAACGGCACCCCACCTCGGCCGGATCGCTCTCAACGGTATCCGCACGGGACGCATGGGCGACGCGACTCGCTGCGAAGTCTCCGAACCCGCCAACAGGGTCAGCATCTGAGCCATGACGCGTCTTTCTAGCCCTGTGGACCGCACCATACCAGCCGAGTAAGCATCGACGAACGTCCAGAAGTTGGTGGGAACGGAGAAGTAGATGCGAAATTCACTCTGGGAGCCGTCTCCCAGCCGATGAGTGAACTTGGCGATGCGGCGATGCTAACGGGTCTGTTGTGAGCCCAAGGCGACCGAAGGAAGAGCGCATGCGCGACGTACCACCTTCAGGTCGCGCTGTCCACATAAAGATGATCAACGTGAGACTATCGATACTTCAATCACGGTACCGTTGCTGAGTTTGGAGCTCTCGGACTTGATTTCACAAACCATGATCCGGCCAGCGCTAACCCACTTATGGTAAGTGGATCAATTCCCAGTGATCCGGTCCTCCTAATTGTGCTCGCTGTGTCGACATTAACCTGGTACGTATACACGGTCAGAGCGGGTCATCGGTCGTGACGCGAGTAAGCATGCCTGTATCTGCCGATCGCAGCCATTACTTAGGCTGCTCAATTCTGGTCGGTCGGTCGCTGAGTGAGCGCTGGAGGTGGTGTGAGAGTCAGTGAGACTAGGCGAGACTGCCGACGTCGTCTCTTCCTACTTGAGCATCGCTAAAGTCGGCTAGAAGCCTCATCGATGCGTTCAGCGACCAGCGACCAGCGACCGACCGACTTACATGCGTACGACCAAGGGTCTATGATCCTGGGACCGGATGCCTCGGGACACGTGCTCGTATGCGCCGCGGCGGGCCTCTGCAGACGTCGGGCAGTACACGCAACACGACAGCAATTGGATAAGCGGCCTGTGACAGCGGACCCCAATGACCTGCCATCCGTCCATCCGTCAAAGGCCGGATCACATCCTCGAACGCTCCCTGGCAGAACATCAACAAACGAGTCACCGAGGATGACAACGGCTTACCTCAGGTTCACTGAGTATCGAGAGGAGCGGCCGAATTTCGCAGAAGAGCCTGCGCAACTCACGTTCTAGGGTCCGCGCCGTCGCACAGTCTTCGCGGCAGACATCGATGCGGTCTTGGAAACGTTGCCGAGCGTCCACTGACAGGTAGTGGGCAGTCTGGGCAAACTCTACACACAACTGTGCGCAGCGAAGGGAGTTCTAATGATTGACCGCAGACGCCGGAGGGGCAAATCAACATACCTCGTTAGAGTCTAGACGACTGGCGCGCCACGTTAATCAATCTCACCGCGGGAGGCCCGTGGCTTCCACATCCTGAAGGCGGATGTAGACGGTGGTTGGGAGTACCAAACGCTTGAGCACGGCGAATGCAGCAGTGATATCACTGTGCTAGTGAGGTTATGGGTGAGGAACAACGACAAGGGAACCATCTTTGACCGCCGCGCGAATGTCTCTAGTTGCTCGAGTGCCGATCGTCGCAGTGAGTCCAGAGGCGGGCCTGACCCACGGCAACGATCCTCCATCTCCTGCAAACGTGCGTGAGTTCAAGGAGCTGTGAGGTTTCAACCCTCTGTCCCTCGCGCCGCTGGAAGCTAGGGTCGCGAGCTTCAGTGGCGAGGGTGAATTTGAAGATGGCTACGAGAACCTCCGCGGGAAGGCCGTTGATGTACGTATCAACAGCGACGTTATCGAGTGCACCAGACACCGTGAGTCTGAACATGGAGCGGATCGATGCTACCTAGAACGACGGGAGTCAGCATACAGGAGATGAGCACCGCTAAAGTGGGTGACGCACGTCGCGGCTAGGACATCAATTAATAAGCAAACTCCTTGTGAAATTTGCGTGTCGTGTCGCGGTTGGCTTGAGACCCGAGGCAGACAAGAGACGAGGCGACGAGGAAGGCGGGGAGTGAGAAGGGGCGCAGACTCCAGAGTGCTAGGCAGACTTTGGTGATGGCGGTGACGAATCGAGTTCGAAATGGTGGGCCAGTAGCCGCCCACCACCAGCGCGTTAGCATGCTGGTTTCTAACGCTTACATTGTCTCCCCTAGGCAGACGATGACGGGCCTATTGACGTGCAGAAAGGACAGCCCAACAACCATATCCCGCTACTCGGTACCTCCAGCTCATTGCGTCGTCGGCTGCACGCAATCAGGTCATTAGTATGGATCTCTCCAATATTCTACCACCCCCTCGTACGCCTCCGAGCTCCCCGTCCTCCCGTCGGCTCGCAGCAACCGGTCGGCGCCCATTTCGCCACACCCCAGAAAAAACGCGCTCCCAGGAAGGACTCGGCCATGTGGCACGCGGGGATGCCGTCTTACGTCGTCAGCAATTAACAGGGCAGCTTCAGGCTCTCTTATAAGAGGACGACTCGGAAGAGGACGACCGATTCCCAGTCCGCGCAGATCGAGCAGACAGCAGCTGGAGAGGGCGATGGGGACGAGATGATGGAGATCGACGAATGTATCGAGGCCATGGTAGTAGATCCCAGCGCGGACTCACAAATGGTCTCTCCATTGGATGAGCGGACCCTCCCAGCATCGAAGCGTCTCCGTAGACTTGTACCGGACGACAGCTCGCAAAATGGACGCACGTCTTGGACGGCCCCGCAATTATTTCAGTCTGTCAAGCACGCTGCAAGAAGGAGACCGGGATCCTGCAATGCCTCTATTTCGATCGTACGTGTCTCTGCCGGTACCGAACTTGCACCTGTTGACTCGAAACCCCATAGATTTCGTTACCCATGAAGTACAATACTGCATGTGTATGTCGCTGCCAAGGATACTGGTTCAAAACGGACTGTTTCCCCACTTCGCCGTCACAGCCCAGGGTGACGGTTTCTATCGACCTTCTCGACTTCTACTTCGCGTCGAGCGGTCTGCTGTGACGATCCCGGCGCTCACGGGCGCTTTGAAGGCTTTATATCAGCGCCGAGGGTTCTCCGTTCTGAGCGACAAGGTCTGCAGCATGAAGTTTGAACGGTTGAACACTCCAGGAGATCGCAAGCTGACCTCACACGACAGGGCGAACCGGTCCAAGATCCATTCCGCCGCGGACTGGGATACGCAGTGCAATGGTACGACTGTCTGCGAAGTCGCTCGGAGGGGCTCTTGGATCGCGCGGTCGACGAGTGTATGGAGCGTATACGGGTCTCAGATCCTGACCCTGACCAGCGCGGTCGGTCGCAGACAGGTAACGTTCAATACCTTGCAGTCACTCCCCCAGACGTGGCTGACCATTCGTACCAGAGCCCGATAAATGAAGTTTCCTGTGCAAACCAGGAGGAACCTCCTGCAGAATGTATGCGAGGCGAAAGTTTGGATGGTCCGAACGCATCTCAGCACGCCGCTTCGGACGGGGTACCATACGTAGGTCCGCAACCAAAGCGGCGTACCATTCCTAGGTCCGCAACAATGTCAAACCAGTGATCCGGACGTAGCTCCGGCAGAAGGTACGCGAGGACAAGTTATGGCTCGCACTTCTCCCTTCCTTGGGTCCCGGCCTTCTCCATTACATCCGAGCGGCCCAAGCGTACGTCCAGACGGAGGTCAGGAGGTACGTGTGACAGGATGTCCTACCCTTATGAGGCAGGCCGTCGGACTGACTCCCGTTGTCTCGTTTTGCAGTCTGAGTCTCGCTCGTCTGGATGTCGCTCGGGATCGGCCTTGAGCGTCGGAGCTTGCCATAGAACACTTCAGAAGCCATGTCCGGCGTGATTCGGCGGGACTAGATTTGGTTGAACGTTCAAGCAGGTGCGTTACATTTTCACTAGAGGACCTTGCGCTAACACGTTCTATCGTAGGGACGGCGGGGATATTCATGTCGCTATCGATGCCACAACATCGCGGCGGGGGATAGTCCTTGGTTCCAAAACCGACACACTTCATCTCACAGGCGCAAGTGGACGCAGTAGGAGTCCGCATTAACGCTGCACGGAAGGGCAAGCCTCAGGACTACCAGAGCGCAGTGCCCGCGAATGCGCTTGACGAGTGCGAGAAGTCCTTCGAAGCCGCCGACGAAAAGAAAGTCGAAGACACACGGGAAGAAGTTCGACACCGGTCTCATGGCCCTAGTGTGCCGACATGGCATCGTGCTATTCCTGGCCAATGTCGATACTCCTGGAGAACAACAGAAGTTTGGCATCGCTCTAATCGAGCACTTCATGACGCTAGTGCCAGTCGAGGCTACGGTAGCTGTGTTCTACGATATCCGTTGCGTTGTCGACCGCAGTCTGAAACTGGTGAGTGCGCGCAAATGTGTACAACATCCTCAGGGTCCGAGTCCACATAAGAACTCATCCTTGTATTTAGTATGACATACTCCCCGAAGACATCACGAAGCAGCTCGTATTCGCACCCTCCGTCATGCACGCCTATGGCCACCAATGGGCCTGTCAGCTGGTCTTCAATTCTAGGCTACGCTAAGGTCTCGGTCTTACTGAGGGAGAAGGGACAGAGCGGGTATGGTCAAAGTTCCGAAAGCTGATTGGTGTTATGCGGACGTCCGGTGTGCGTCGTAATGTTGACCTGCTTTACGTTGCGCTGACCGGCTACGTGTAGCGTTCTCGGCGCACATGGTATCTGGATCGTCACGCGGATGCTGTGAACGCAGTTTCACGTGAAAAACTTGGCAATTGGATCCGCACACGACTCAGGAACGGGGTCGTATGCAAGCAGACAGGGAACTGTCGGAGATCAAGATGACCGTGCCTGAACTTACGCTAACAGTGGAAGCAGCAGAGAGCTCCCCAGCTCTCAGTACGAAATCGTGAGTGGCATAACTGTGGCAGTAGTTGCATTCGTCGGATCTTTGACGTTCCCTGTGTCGTTACAGATGTCCCTGTACGTCTCGAGAAGGGGCTCGACACCTCGATCGAGTCTAGCTCTGCTTGCAGGTTCAGAACGAAGTCCCTCGCCACGGCCGAGGACGCAATAAATCAGGGTAATGATAACCTTGAAGCAGAGCAATGCCTCTCGAGTCTACGTCACGCCCATGCGAAAACGATGGTCCGCGTGGAGAAGCTGTACGCTTCCCTGAACATGCCGGCAGGATTCCCGGAGATTGAAGGGCTTACGGTCGAGGCCGTCAGGACGTTGCTTATGGCACTCGACCTCAAGATCAATATCCGCAAGAGAGCCATTGGGAGCTTATTCGAGTGGGACAAGCTCGATAGAGCTACCGGGGGCCGCGATCCGGCATTAGGTACGTATAGGCATAGTACTGTCATCCTGCGCAAGAGGGCAGATATGCACGACTCATAACTTAGGCACGAAGCTTCATCAGCAAACTCGCAAAGCGATTGCGAAACGTACTCCCGCGCTCAAAACCGCCATTCGTAAGTTCAACGCGTACTGCGATACACTCCAGCAGTACGCCGAGGAAGTCGTGCTGTTCTCACGAAAGACCGATGTTTGGAGGAGCGCAGGAGGACTTGAATCAGAAGATGACAATTTTTGCCGATGGTATGGGCTGGAACTAGCAGCTGTCGAACTCGCCATCCGCACCCCAACATGTAAGCTTCTATCTAGTTTTTCTTAGCATGGCAAAATCTCACGAGTTTTTTCCCGGAGCCAGACTCAGAGCTTCCCTTTCTGCTCGAAATGAGGAAGGCAGAGCTTTGACTCCTTCAAGCTCGCTGGCGCACCCCGGGCCAACATCGCGGAGGCGCCGAACGGCTTTCCGGGGGTCCTGTCACGCGGCTACTATATTGGGTCAATCCAACGTCTGAAGAAGACAGCGAGCCAGACGGGCTCCAAGAGCCAGAAGAAGCACTCTTCGATTCCGAGACGATACTGGCGCGTGACACTCTCGACACTCTTTTTGACGACGAGGACGACGAAGACGAGCAGGCCCACGGCAACGCGCAGCGGCCAGAGTACTACCAGCTCGAGGACGAGCGTAACTGTGCTAGTGACGGCAGCTTCGTCAACCGTCATCACCGCGGTATCCGTCTGATCGCCAAACCGCCTCGATTGTCGACACCCACGAGCACATCTCCATTCCCTACTACGTCGCACCTCCTCCGCCCGAGTCGCCACCCAGACCCAACGATTCGATGCACCCACACCCGGGCCGACCACTTGGCGATGATCTCTTGTGACCAGCCAATCCCGTACGTCCTTGTGATCTGTCTAGAACATACCTAAGTACTAGCTGACTTCATAGCGTCTCAGTTCCCCAATATCTCGCCGACGAAGTCCTTCCAAGCGGAATACCGCTGTATCCTACTGAACAGCATTCGGCCGATGCGGCCGTCAGTGGTGTCCTTCCTACCACTGAGGATCATCCTCGTCTGCCGTTCTCCCCAGAAGACGTCGCCCGACTGCGTGGGGCACGGTCCTGGCTTAACGACGACGTCATCAACGGCGCCGCATTGGTTCTCAGAACACACCTTGGTACAGCGTCAACAATCGGCGGCACACCGGCCATCCTGTCGTACGCCATGACAGGACAGCGCAATCCAGGGACTATCGATAGCTCCCTGTGGAGCGTCGTGCCTCTGGCAGAGGCGCGTGTGGATCATACCTATCCATCAACCCGATCAATGGGTGCTGGCCATCGTCTACCTGCAAGACCGCCGGATTGCATACTTCGATAGTTTTGCGCCAGCGACCGCCTGGGAGACTGAGGCATAGGTGAGTTCGGATAGTCTCGTTTGTGTTCGAGCGTACTTATGCCTGATGACCGCGAAGTCCGTGCTGTACCTCATACACAGACTGCGCCGTCTCGCTATTGAGCGTGGCTTCAGCATGCCAGACCTTGTTGGAGACTGGGCCCGTTAGTGGTGAGCACATATCCCCGCGCGTTGTATGAGATATTGTATCAACATTGACTCGCACTCCTGGCTCGGAACAGAAGCAGCGCCTGCAGCTCAACGATGATTGTGGCGTCTGGACTCTCGCCTGCATCGCCTCACTTCTGCGAGGTTACCATGCTGTTTGTACTACTGAGGAGGAGGTGGCGCAGTTCCGAAAATAAATCACCGCGAGCGCTTTCAGCGTTCTCCGGATCCTTTGGCAAGCCGCGCTTCTTATTGTAGCGACGATTGACTTCATGTTCGTCCTTCTGTCTGCAGTCTCTTTCCTCATGGTTTAATAATGACCTTTCTTCACAAACAATCACTTCCACTTCACGTCGCCCCTTTCTCAGCAATGGGCGATTGAATACCATGTCGCATAAAAGCGCAACAGCTACTCCGGCTTCAGACATCACAACTCCCCATCCGTCCACACTCAAGCACATACTTTCGACATGCAGTCACCTACGTGGAACGTCATGTCAGTCGACGTTAGGCTCTTCTTTAGCTATCAGGAACTCAAACTCTAGTAGCTTCTCCTCGGACAATGCGGGCGCGCACGCGTGGGGCAGCAGGAGGACCGACCACTTCCTCTCCTTGAAGGCGTGCTTGTACTTGGTGGTGGGCTCAGACCGTGCAGGTATGTCGTGGCATGTTGAACGAACACAGCGCTTATGTGACTCTCATGAATTGCAGTGTACATGGTCATCGTTCCCACTGACGATGCTCGAGACGTTCTGATTTTTGACTTCGGTCAGTTCTGGTTTGATGCCAGCCTTTATCGAACGGTGATTGTCCAACTGTATACATGATGTCCATCTTCTGATTCTGAGCTGCAGACCGAGCACGTCGTGACCTACCACACGGGGCGCAGCGGTTTGATCCTCGGATTGGAGAGTGCGTCGGACATGGAACGCTTTGAGCGGGCATGCGATCACGTCCTCCCCACCTACAAGGCCGGTAGCGTGCCGCCGACGCTCGAACAGCTCGGTGAGCTGGGGGTCCTTTCCGTACCCCGGCGTGTTGGCGACTTCCTGCACGGTGACCCTGTCACCGATGGCGCTCCTCCGTCCGCGCCACAGGAGGAGCCCATCGTTAACGAGGGAGAGGACGAGCCCGGGGTAGACTTTGATCGTGTCATAAGCGGGCTCGGTGCTTACCTTATATCCCTCGTGGATGAGATGGACACCGAGGAGGTAGAAGAGGACGAGGACGTTGAGATCACTTTTGAAGAGTTGTCGGCTATGATATCGGAAGCCGCTGAGGCTATCATGTTATCTACTTCACCTTACCTCCACTAAGCTTGTACTTCCATCTCCTTCCCATTTTATCTCTAAGCTTGTACTTCCCGCATCCTATTCAATCATCGCTCAGACATTGATTTCATGCGCATGCGTCTGATTATGAACGAGCGCTCCGCTCCGCCCTCGAACCAGCGCGCTCAAGGTAGCTGAAGGTTGCTTCCTACCGCTGCCGGCCGCTGCCCTCCTCGCCACGTTAGCGGCTATGCACAAGTTCGCACCTCTCACGAGCTTCAGTGCGCGAGCTGTGCGTATACCATTATGCGGACCTGCTCGACACACGTCTGATTTCGAGCCTCAGCCGGAGTGTCGAGGGTCAAAGTTCGAGGCCGTGATTCGTGCATGCTTGGGGTCTTGCAGTTCGAGTGGATTACACGGATGAAAGGTCTTCCCGACGCTGCTTCAAGTGCTTGTTTCTCCGCGCGATCGCGTCCGCTCCTTCGTGCGAGGCAGCAGATGCAGGGCTCATGACCTAGCAAAGATAAGTACGAGGCCGCCCATCTGGCTGCACGAGTCAAAACGCCATCGCGCCGACGCGCTGGGTGTGTTCGGGTCCGGTGGAATCGACTTGCGACTTGCGACCCGCAACTGCAATTGCCAGACGGCGCGTACCTTGGCTTGCAGGGAAGGGCCTCTCCGCCGTCGGAGTTCAGGTCTAGCTGAGATCTACAAAGCGCGTCGTATTGATGTATAGAATGTATGGAAAGAACAGGAGGCCGCACCTCGCCGACGAAGGATACAGCGGGCGGATTCGATCCGATTATCTAAGTAATGTCATCCCATGCACGAGCCGACTGATTCCCCACAGCTGCGGGGATGCTCGGAGGAACCTGTCGTGGGTAATGAGGATTCACGGCTTTGTGTCGTGCTCCCTATGTATAAAGCTGTCAATATATATGTTGCCAGCGCATAGCTATCGTGCCTCACCATCCGCGACAGAGTTTGCAGCCCGCTGACCTTCACCGCCCGATGCACTACTAGTCTCGAGCTCCCCACTCCCCGATCCCGCGACCGCAATCTTGACTGCTGCACCACGGGCATCGCTGCGCTCCTGCGCCACAGCAGCTGGTTGTGCTTGACCTGCAGGTCAGCAATGGCGACGTAAGCTTCTCAGAGTGCTGGGGCAAGGATTATACAGACCTTGCGCCGTGAGCGATTCCTTGGGAGAGTGCGCATTGAGCGCTGCGCGTGCGGTTGGGTTCGCTGTCTTCTTGGGCGGCCGTCCAACTGGGTTCCCCTTCGTACCTGCGTCAGTTTTGTTCTTGGATCCCTTCGGACGACCTCTAGGACGTTTCGGGGGCTTGGGATTGGACGTGTCCGTAGGGACACTTCCAGAAGACGCGTCCGAGCGTGATGAGCCTGGCTTGAACTATAGGTGTAGCGGGGACTTGAGGTTACCAATACCAACCCTAACCCCGACAGAGTAGACGCCCGAAGAATCCCACCGCAGGCATCTACGACAAGGTCAATCTCAAGCCCCCGGATTGCGGTTGATATTGTTACGTCTGTGCAGGTTCGCCGGGATTCGTCTCGTCGTCCCATTCGAACCATCCTTCGACTGCAGCACGCCGACAGTGGCCTCAGTCCGGCTCCTCGAGGATCTCGAACGTGTTCTCATAATGGTCGAAGCGGCCGCGGTAAAGGAAGGAGGAGACCATTTCGATGATGGGCTCCGAACCACACGTAACGAAGCCCTTGACCTTGATGGTCTTGCCAGCGTCGCTGTTCGTGACCGCGATGATGCGCGCCTCAGCCTTACAGACGTCGCAGCCTTCAGCGGCGTGGCACCCTCGAGAAGACGGAAGCCTTTGGACAGATGGACGAGCTTGAGGAGGTCGCCGTTGACAGTCAACGCGAATGCCTTCATGATCGCTTACAAGGGGTTTGTTAGCTTCTGTCAACACAACCAAAACGTAAATTGACATACCTGCCAGCCCGTGACGATCGCGAATTCCATAGGCGCTCGGGGCGTGTCATTGCGAGCAGATTTGAACGCCTCGCCCTGGTTGTCGACGTCAGCGCAGAACGTCTCGACGTTGACGAATCGGGACCAGTGAAGGTGTCGCGGAGGCCAATCTCAGGGAGAGCCTCAGGGTCGCCGAACCACGGCTTCCAGTAGAACTGCTTGATGCGCACTTTGCCGTCGTCGGCGACCTCGTGGATCGGCGCGAAGCCCATCTCAGGCTTGTAGAGGAAGTCAAAGTGGAGAGGGACGGCGACACCACGAAGAGGGTGACGTCGATCGTGGAGGTACAGGCGTTGAACGTCGTCTTGACGGCCTTGAACGAGGGGTTGTGGACGCCGTGCGAGCGGGCAGGGCCGTAGAGGGAAATCCTCGTCGGGCGCGAGCCATCGCTCTCGACAACGACCTTCTGGCCTCGTCGCGGAGCGAAGAGACGACGATGGGGGTTATCAATGTACGCAGTGCCCTGTACGATGGTCGCAGTGGTGAGGAGGGGGCGAGTCCAGCCGAGCTCAGGACCAGCGAGAGTCTCGAGCCAGGCGGAGGTCTCTGGGAGCGAGTCGCCGAGGACGTAGGTCGCGGTGTTGCCGGACACGGCGGGCGCGATTGCGGGACGAGCGGCACGAGGGCTCAAACTGAGGTACTCGATCGTGGGGATCTACGACTTGTCGCCGCCATAGAGACGGTCGACGAGCTTGTCGACGAGGAGTAAGGTAATGATGCCGAGAAGATCCTTGAGGGGCTCATCCTTGACGTGCGAGTGCTTCACCGCAACGGGACCCTGAAGAATGCAGACGCGCGGGTCTTGGTCGAAGACGGCATCGATATCCTCAGCTACCCAGAGGAAATCTTACGATGAATTGGATCAGTTTGATGGTCGAGAAGCAAACAATGCATCACGTACCTTCTTGAATTGGACCTCGGAGGTGGCGTCGAGGACAGGAATGAACGGCACAGGCTTCTGACCAGGGCGCTGCGAGATCGCGAGGAAGTACGCCTTATCCTCGTCGCGGCGAGGTACGCCTCGATGAACTGCTCGTTGAACTCGATAGGCTAATCGAGCAACGAGACCGACTGCAGAAGAAAGGCCTTCTCTCCATTCTTGAGGACAAAAAACCGCTTCTCAAGGCGACGGAGCCAGTCGCCAGTGAGGCTGCGAAGGGACGTGTCGACCTTCTTCCCCTGGTGAAGACGTACATGCGGAGGACGACTTCCTCGTAGGTCATATCCGCGATGTCCTCGACGACGGATCCGTCCTTCTTCCAGCCGAACCAGGGCAAAGCGAAGTCCTTGTTGAGCTTCGCGATGACCCCCGCGCGATGGTCCGTGAGCCACGCCGCGCGCTTCTCCTTCGGCAGCTTGAAGACGGTATCGTCGAACTCCTTTCAGAGCTTGACGGCGCGCGTCGCAATCTAATGGATGGGCTCGCCGAGATCGGAGCGGACATTGAGGATGCCGCCAGTCTCCTTCGCGTATGTACCCTCCCATTGCGCGTCATCGACACCGGGAGCCGCGACGATGAGGGCCTTGACCGGCGAGCTCGTGTGTGCCTCCTTCGCGACCATGACACGACTGATGTCAAGGAAGCCGTCGCACGGCATCGGCTGAGCTCCGCACTGTTCCCCGGACCAATCACCAGTGAAATACGGCCAGAGGTCGTCAGCGCCGCCGAAGCCGGAGCCACCGACCAGGATGAGGTCCGACTGCTGGCAGATCGAGCCATACGTCAAGAGGAGATCACTCGCACGACCGCCGGTCCACTGCATGATGATTGGGAAGTCAGGGTTCGCGGCGGCAATGTTGACAACCTGCCGGATGCCGTCGACGGAGCTGGGTTTGAAGGAGACATGCTTGATACCAGTGATACGGAGCGCGCCGATGATCTCGGCTGCCTTCTCAGTGCTCGGGATACCGGCAGCACCACAGAAACCCTCGATGAGGAGGCCCTAGCGGCGCATCTCCTGCCAGAGATGGAACCCGGGTTCATGTACAGCGCGTTGAGAGTGATGCCGCCACCAGCGGGAACCTTGCCCGGAATCTCGGCCACCTTCGAGCGAAGCGCGGCTGCGTTGTAATGGCCTCCGCCAGCAAGCTCAATGTGGTAGCCAGCGTCGAGGACAGCGCTCACGAAGCCTGCCTTCACAGTCGAGGGCGTCGTACCAGCGACCATGAAAGGCGGCTTGCCCAACAAACGAGAAACGAGAAAAGGGGGTGGCCGTCTCGGGGAACTTGATTGCCTGAGACCAGTGAATGGGGAGGGTGAAGATTTGCTCGCACAATGGGCGCGTCAAGGACGTGGAGACGGAGGGAAGGTCGGAGCCTAGCAGCAATGCTGTCAGCATATACCTCGAAGACAATATCATAGAATCTATGCGTACCGTTCTCAGTACTGGTATACCGAGATCCTCCGGCTTCCACAGCTCCTGGTTCTCCAGATCCTCGAGGACCCCGTCGGTGACGCTCTCGAGGTATTTGCTGTGGCACGGGACACCGACGACGAGGAAGCGCACTGGGAAGACGGGCTTGCGCTGGGAGAAGGGGATCTTGCTCTGGTCGAGACCGCTCGGAGCGCGAACTTGGCGGAGGTGGGTAACGAGGCCGTAAAGCGCACGCCAGGGGCCAGTGACGACGAATGCCTCGGGCCGTTGTACAAGGAGATGCCAATCTTCGAGTTGCCAGGAAGATGCTTGTTGATCTTCGCGATGTGTCCCTCGAGGTCCTTGAGCGAGAAACCGCATGGGGCTGGGGCTGCCCTCGCCACCAATCACAGAGTCTTGCACGATGCTCGGCTCGAGTGCGAGGACGGCGAACGCCTGCTGGCCGCGAAGACCGGAGGAGAATGTCCACTTGAGGTCTCGAAGAACGACTCATAGGTGACGGACGCGGCGATGCACAGAGCCTACACAAGACCTTGTGAGTGGCCAGTAGCGCCCTGAAGCGGCCATGCGATTCAACCGGAAGCACTCACAAAGTGTCCCTGATCCCACCGATCTGATCATAGTCGATGGGCGTATATGCTGCGAGGAAGTGAAAGGACTGGTGACCTTATAGTTGCTCGGGTGCGGGCACTGCAAACCAGAGCGATCGGGCTGCAAAGACAAAGTCAGCCCTGCATGATGTGCATATGCATGTGCAACTCACTCATCGTCGTCGTAGATTAGGGAGCGGGGTAGAGGAAGAGACGTCGTGCGCGGAGTGTGGCCCGCGCAGTTGCACACGCCAGAGCTCCCAGAGGATGACCACATAGCAGCCAGAGCCTCCTACGCAGACCGGAAGGAATCCAGTTGACAGCGCGAGGCCAACGGACAATGCCTGAGCACAGAGACTGTCAACTTACTCTACATCCTCCTGAGTCCTCGCCTTCTCCGAATGTACGACACATACCTCCTCCGGAATCAAGTACCATGGAACCAGAAACGAGCAACAATACAAGTTCAACGGACGAGCAGCGGAGGAACAATCCTGAGTCTCAGCGAGGGGATAATCAATCGAGGAGAGGTAACGTTCGGCCCCGCGCCGTCTCCAGTCCCAGCGTGAGCTCAGGTAAGCGTGACGCCCGTGATGATCCGTGACGCGCTGTGACGCGCCGCGCCACCCAAGGCAGCAGGGCATCGCGGCGCAGGTTCTGAGCTCAGTTCTGCTCAGAAAAATGTCAAAAAAGTTGCAAATTACATTGGAAAATAAGTGCTATCTAACGGCTCCAGAGATTTTTACAGGGAGCCCAGGACGAGCATCGTGTCCGATGAGAGACACGAGATTAAGCGCCCGTGAGGTCGCGCGGGCGAGGGCGCGCAATGGGACTGGGACTCGCCAATGGGACTGGGACTTGGCGCGCTGGGACTAGGACTCGTCCGGGAGGAATGCGGTTTCCACCCCCGCCAATCTGGCAGGGAACCCCGCGAGAACGCGCAGGCAGCGGCGATAGCCAGGCGCGAGTTCCAGTCCCTCGCGTAGCTGAGCGCGCTCTCACGATCTCACGACGCGTGAGCGGCCGGAGCGCCCGTGCGTCACTCCCTACGAATCGGGCAATGTCACGCATTCTCACCTCCTGTTTTGGCAACTGGAGCGATCGAGGGACTGTGGCTCTCCTCCTCCCTCCGAGCCTGTCTCCTCTCCAAGCGCGTGACGGACTGGGACTTGCCGCCCAATGGGACTGCAACTCGCCATGAAGAAGCGTCCGGTAGAGCGTGAGCACTCTTTCCCGGCGCCTACGGCGACTCAATGTCAACCACTGTCCAGAGATATCTGTCCAGACGGCTCGGACGCGCGAACGCGATATCTCCCTCATTTTCCGCCCGTTTCTCTTCATTTTTGCACCGTTCGACTCGCACAGACAACGCGCAGGGCATGGTACTGATTTCACGCGGGTTTGCCGACTTCACTGGTCGCCTTTCCTGGCAACCCCTCGCGAACGCGTAAACCAAACGGTACGGGGAGGTCAGGACTCCGGAGGGTAATCGCGCGCGAGAGTCATATCTACTGGCATATAGTCCTGCTTAAGTGCGTCCCCCATCCTTGCTTGTCCTCCTCGCTCGTTCTTCGAACCCACCGCTGTTTTCTCGCGCCCCAGCAGCAACCGCTGATTGAGCTTTTCAAACAGGCACGGCGGGAAACACTGATCCTAGTATTAGGTACTGGTACTACTTAGCTGCATGTTCAAGGCTCCACCCATCGGTATTGACCTCCGCGCACGATTATTCGAATACAAACGGCCGAAAGGTTTATACCCCGCCGCAATGCCCCTTTATGCACTGACCTCATATCATGTGCAGCGCTGCGATGAGGCTCTTCCCTACGAATCAGCTCTCCGGTGCCTCTGAAGATGCACGTCAACTGCCCCGTTTGTTTCCAGCCCACCTCCCAGGAAGCTGAAGGGTGTCGTCCAGTCAGGATCGTCACTTGTAGTACGTATACTTACTTGGCGGCTCTCATCCTTCTCATCGCCTTGCCTTGCAGATCACGTCGTCTGCCATGACTGCTTCGAAAGGCTATGCGCGATGGCAAAGCCGTGCTGCCCATTTCGGTGTAATATTGTCGTCGGACGCCCAGCTCCACGGCTGAGGCGCGAAGATGGGGAGATCCTGGAGATCTCTCTTAAACCCGCTGAACCGTTGGAAGATGGGGTTGCTGCTCTATCCAAGTATGTCGCATCCCTTTCAGTATGGCCATCTCAACTCATCACACCATGATGTATTAGGAGGACGGCTGAGATGTCGCGCGTTAAGTTCCGAGCCAAGAAGGCGCGCGAGGCTCTCCAGGAGGATTTGAGCAAGATGACTCGCCTGGTTCATAATCAGGAAGACATCATCGCGAATCGTCGCAAGTATGTCGTCCGAGATGCTGCGAAAGCTGAACGACTTCGTCAACAAATGACCAAGAAGCAACAGGCCCTCTATCGTGCGCAGCATCGGCTGTCTGTACTTGAGGGCGGACGCGACGAAGGAGGATCTACAGTGAGAACTTGTACACCATCTGGTGCTCTAGAAGATGCTTACATGCGGCTGTTAGCAACGCCAACCCGCGGGTCCGGGGGAAGCAGCGGCCGGCTAGGCCGCCGACCTTCGTGCATCACCGCTACTAGCAGGTCTCTTCGGACGAGCGTCATCCTGCTTCCGACGCTCGCCAGCGGGAGGAGTACACCTGAGCGGTGTTCGCTAGAGATCCATACTGTTATATGCGTCGCTGGGGTGTACGCGACGTTGGGCGCTGTGCGCTTTATTCATTCGTCCATATACACCTTTAGATGTACATGCAAGCGCAAGGGCCGTGATATTCTTGGCGAACTGTTACATAGCCTTGCAGAAAAGGAGCCTTGTAATCTTATTTTAAATTTTGATAATCTTGGCAAAGGATGCTTTCTTGTGCAGGCCACCTTGAGCCACCTAGTGTTGCCTTTTGAAGAACGCGTAACGTATGCCCCGTCCTGATCGGTACTACCACTTGAACCACTCTCATGCATGACCGACCGCCCGCAGAAGGATGCAGGTCGACGAACCCAAGCAACATCAGCGAGGCTTCCCCAAACCGCATGTACCAAGCTCTGCGGGCGTAAGCGACTCGACTCGGCGCCGTCAGCGAAGAGACGAAGAGCTTCGTCGAAAGTACGGGCAGACGCGCCGAGCGATGGAAGAGGTCTCTGAGGTAGAGCACGCTGTCTCACAGCTTACCTTAGGTGGGGACACGCGTTTCATGGGGACGGGATACTCTCAAGAAATATCATCCCGGACCACACATGCGCCCTCGTCCTCCAGTGGCGAGCCATCTGGTACACCTCCACCACTGCCCTCCTTCGATGTTCCACCCCATTCTCGATTCTCCGTGGAAGATGTCCAGAAGTTGCTTATGGAAGAAGTCGAGAACATGCAGACCATCCGCAAGGCCCTCGCAGCAGTCAAATCATCTCTCCCTCTCGCACCAAGACCGCTTGTCTTCACACATAATCCTGCCTCTCATGGAGCCTATCAGCGCCGCGATTTCGAAGGAGATCTGACCTGTAACTCCGGACCTCATTCCCTCGAACCCGATATCCACGTGAACAAGCCGGCTTTGCGGTTCGAGCGGACACTCGTGCAAGCCCTGGGAACTCTGTCACGCCCTCCTCCTATCGTGCACGGGGAATTGGATTCCCTTCGACAGATACTGCGGAGTCAGGTGAAAAGAGACCTTGAGAGTCTGGAGGCTCTGAAGCACGAAGAGTGGGACGTCCAGCGTCAGAACGATCGGCTTCTCGAGGACGAGGGTAACGGCATTGAGACAGGTACGTCAGTTGTCATCTCTATCTTAGTTACGTCTTACTCGTGATCTGATGCGAATGGCCCAGAACATTTATTGAAGTCCCCACTCTTGCTGTGGTCACCTCGGGAGGTCGTGCTTCACTCGACCAATCTCGTTGTCCTCGTCATGCATCTCCTCAGAGGCTTGACGCGCCGCGACTCGGAGCTCCTCCTTGCAGGCATGCGAGTGGTCATCAAGGCTACCTTGCTCTTTGCACGGGAGTCTGACGAACTTCTGAAACACGATACGCGCCTAGTCGAGGCTATAGTCAGCGATCCCCGAGTGGTGCTCAAACGATACCACTTGGAGCCAGTTTTGGAGTCATATGTATGCTGCCCTGCGTGCTTTGCTCTGTATCCTGTGACGTCCTGCCCCACTTCCTGCCCATATCAGTCCACACCTACCAGCTTTCCATGTGGTGCACAACTCGTTCGAACAAGATCGGCGGGAGGAAATTCCATGCAGGTAGCTGTCCGCCACTACCTTCATCAGCCCATGACACAGTGGATTGCTCGTTTCGTTTGTCGTGACGGCGTAGAGGACCTTCTGGAGATGCCACCACTGGAAGCCATTCTGGACCCGTCCTCGCGGAAGAATGATTTCTGGTATGGCGAGGTTCTCCGGAGCTTCTTCGGTCCGGATGGTCGTCTTCTCTACGCCGACGTACCAGGAGACGAGACCAGGCTCATCTTCGGCCTCGGTGTCGACGGGTTCAACCCGTACCAGTCCAAGATAGCGAAGCAGAAAGTCACCTCTACGGCGATGTACATGGTCTGCCTGAACCTTCCACCGCATCTGCGGTACCTTCCGGAGAATATGTATCTTATCGGCATCATCCCTGGACCGACCAAACCTTCGATTGACCAAATCAACCACTTTCTCCGCCTCGTCGTCGATGACCTTCTCGTCTTATGGAACCCTGGCGTGCGGTATAAACGCACGCCCAAGTATAAGTTTGGTAGGCTGTTTCGCGCAGCACTCATCCCCCTGATCTGCGATATCCTAGCGGCGAAGCAGGTTACCGGTCTCGGCGCGCACGGCTCGAAGTTCTTCTGCAGTTTCTGTTACCTCACTCTAGACCACATCGAGGACTTCGATCGTTCTAAATGGCCGGAGCGGGACCTACGCGATCATATTCTCCACGCAGAGCAGTGGAGAGACGCTATGTCTGCTCAGGAAAGGAAGGATCTCTTCGACCTCTATGGAATTCGATGGACAGAGCTTTTGCGCCTGCCGTACTGGGATCCCATTCGATATACGGTCGTCGACTCCATGCACAACCTCTATCTGGGTCTTCTGAAGAACCATTGCCGGGACATCTGGGGTATCGATGTCGATGTCCTTGATGGAGACGCCGCAACTCATCCGACGAAGAAGCCTCCACGTTTCCCTGCTCGTGACGAATGGGCTGAAGGACTACAAACTCTGTATCATGGTACAATCGAGGAACTGGGAAAGTGTAGGAAGGCCGTGTTGTGGCATCTATGCGACAAAAATGACCTGAGACGTGCTGGGGCCAAAAGGCAGCTTACTAGAACGTTGAATGAGTGGGCAAGTGGTCAATATTCACCTCTGCTTCGGGGCTCTTCGCTGACAGTGCTTATGGCAGAGACGTCGTCACGGATATCCAAGAGCTGCGATGGCGACTTCGGAGGCGACAAGAGTGTGCGCTCATGAGACTCCCGCTCCCACCCCTGCAGATACCACACAAGACGTGGGTTCGGGCGGTCAAAACGGGAATCCGCACATCTCGGAGTACTTGGGGAAGGACATAGTACGAGCCGAGGCGAGCTTGGCCCGAGGAAGCAACCCTTCCACAATCAAGAAGTACAAAAAGCCGGTTCTCATTCAAATCTGCACTCGTCGTGCTCTTGCTACTACCGGGACCTGCTCGGACCTCGCAGAGCGACTATGTGCAGACCAGCGCACTCGGCCTGTGAGTACACAGCAACCTCATGAACTTCTCTTGCGCTTTGTTTACCAGTACCGACAGGCCTCTGAGAGTCCTGCAGCTAATAGTACAGGAAAGGTAAAGCATTACACAACGTCAACGTCTCTACTCTGACAATTCGTCGCAGAATAAAAGAGCGAGGGTGGCGCTCGGTCGTCAATCTTTGGATGCATTCCTGGTGGTGCGCGAAGCGATGGAACTTCCAAGCTGGGTAAACCCTGCGCCGAAGGGCTTCGGGACGACGGAATTCGGTAAACTCAGCGCTGATCAGTGGCATACGACGTGTACGATTGTTCTCCCCGTCGCATTGATCTGGGCATGGGGAGAGGGAGAGCCCAGGAGGCAGGCGATGCTTGCCAATTTCTTAGACCTGGTATCGGCTGTCGTGCTGGCGGGCTTGCTGGAACTCTCGGAGGCCAACGTCAAGCGTTACGATATGTTCATGCGGCGGTACTTGGAAGGACTGAAGACACTGTATAAGGAGGGCGTCATCAAGCCTAACCACCACTACGCGCTTCATCTCCCGGACTTCATGAGACTTTTCGCCGCTGTGCATTCCTGGCGCGCTTTCGGCTTCGAGAGGTTGAATTACAAGTTACAAGGCACGAACACAAACCTCAAGTTCGGTATGTTGTGACCTTCTCCGTAGCAATTAGGACTCACGCCTGAGCTCGTACAGGCGAAATGGAAGCTACATTCACGAAAGCGCATTGTCGTGCGGCCAATGTGCGCCCAGTCGTTCACGATAACAAAGTTGGGCACGTCATGCAAGAATTCATCGACGTACTGAACAAGCAGTCAGGTGAAGATGTGCGAGGCATGCGGTTGGACGCCATCTTGCGTTCGCATAACACACCGCACGATGACCCAGCCCCGCGAACATCCACCTCGACGCAGGACTCGTTGTGCTCGTCCAAGAAGCCGAAGGAAACGTTCCTTCTGGATGACGACTGCTACGATGTCCTACTGACTATGCTCAACAGGGAGGTTGGACGTCTGCAGTACGTAGACGGCCCCCCGAGAACACCATCGGACGCCTACGATTGCCGCATGCCGCAATCCGTGTACCGAAGCTCTTCATCTCCGGGGTGTTTTATCACAGCTGCCGCTCGGCTCCGAGAAACAGCAACATCCTCTTCACCCATCCGGCGTCTGCTGAAGTCCGGGCAGGCTTCATCAAAGACATCTTCGTTCACTCTCGGCCTTCGCTGGGCGGAACTAGCACCGTCGAGGAAACTTATCTTGCCGTTTCAGGCTACGTCGAGCTCTCTCCTACGGATCTCGCCCAGGACAAGTTCAGGAAATTCCCCATCGCAGGCGGTCGTTTGGTATACGCTAGAACCGACCCCCGAGTTTACATCGTACGACCATCCCAGATTGTCTGTCATTTCGCGAAGACGAAGCTGCAGGTCACCAACATAACGGCGCCTTGCATACATGTACTGCCCCTCGATCGCGTCAGTGTTCACATAACTCTGCTGCAAAACTTGCTCTCTGATCACCAATTTCGCAGTTCTTACGCTTCATCTCTACACAAGAACTGCATGATGTGGACGACGAAGAGTGAATTGTGCATATAATTGTATGATTGAACATGAGGATGGCGCTACAAGTTGTCAGTGTGCGTTCGCGAGATGTTGACCGTATAAGGAGTCGCCCGAGTCCGAGGTGAGCGTCGAGATCTCCCAGACGTCTGGGGAGGTGGCGGACTGAATGTAGATTACGTGAGCCTATGCGGTCCCGGAATAAGGTTGTAGTACGTACTTTGATGTTCGTGCAAGGACAACGTCCGCGAGAACGTCCAGATCGGCACCTGAGTCGCGTCTCCGTCCTCTTCATTGCGACGAGCCCGTGCTTGTGGAGCGTGTCATTAGAATGCTGAACAAGTTGTTGACGAGCGAGACATACCCGCTTCCGCTATCCTGCGCTGTGCCGCTTCCTCCGGTTGCTATCACTGTCAGACTCCGCGGTTGTCGGATGAATGTGGTCGGCGTGGGCACGGACCATCGAGCATACCGCGGACTCGAGATCGACACGAAAAGCAGCAAGCTTGTCAAGCCGCTCATTCGTCTTGATGATCTGCTTGAGGGCGTTGTTCTTGCTTGGCGGCGGTACGGTCGCCTCACGGAAGTGATATGCTTCGCCTCCATCATGCAAGAGCACAGCCTGTCTTGTGAACCGAACAGACGATTCATTCGGACGTAGTGCTTTATGGTATGTTTCCCGGACTCCTGTGGTCTTGAAGATCTTGCGCTCGCGTTGAAAGCGATGGAGCGCGTCGTTGATCTCGTCAATGGTGTCGCGTCGAACGAGGTATCAGAAATCCAAGAACAGCGCGGACCATCTGGCATGGGACGTGGCCCGCGATAGCCGGTGATAGACCTGCACACATACGGCACCAGTCAGTCAAGCATCACGGTCACGATGACATGTACCTTCAAAAGAAGCTTTCGAGCCGATCCACTGTTCGAAAGCCACGACCTTCAGAAAATCGGGATCGCTGGGCACTACGGCGATCCTGACAAAGGATGCGCGTGAGCATGACATGATTGAATGGTCACCATACTCGTACTTGTAATCGGTCTCTGTCGACCAAAGTCTCCGCTGCACCCGTGCACGTTGGATGAGTAGGCTTCGACCCAGGTGACGAGGTGATGTTGAAACGTCCCCTTGATCTGTCTGGGGCAAGGAGTGCGCGGACGTCGTTGCGACACCGTGAGGAGACTAACTATCCCATGATCGTCGCAGAGCTTGCGCGTGCTGAGGCCTGTCTCGAGTAGACTGTAGCGCTGCGGTAAGCTCCTCGCTGCCCTGTGTAAAGGTCGTCATGGTGATTACCGCGCGGAACAGACTGTTAGTAACCCAGCCGTTTGTCATATACAACGGGTAGCACTCACTCGTGGCTACCAAGACGGTTGTCTTATCGCTCCCGAGGTTTGGGGCACAGAACGCGGCGCTGCGGAGGTGCGGGCTTGTCGCCTCAATGACGTCCTATAAGTCATATGTTGAGAATCAGTAGGTCGTTGTAGATCCGTTTGGGCACGTAATGAATGTCGTGCCAAGACGGTATGGGTCCGCGGCAATCGGGCCGTCGTAGCGGACGACCAGGGGGGGTCCACTCGACCTAATGTCCTATAGCTGCATCAGTTCGTCGATTTTGGCTCCCAAATTTTGCAGGCGTCGCTCTACGAAGTTACTTCAAGTCGTGGGTTGCTGTCGCAAGGGCGGGCGACAGAGACACGACACAGCAGCAGTGAGCAGGGAGTGGGCACGAGAACGAGTAGATGGGAACACACACCGCCTAGAAACTGATGATACTCGGGTGCGCGCGGACCATGACCGTGTCCCTCTCCTTCCTCGCCCGACTCTTTCCCTCCGGAGGCACCATCAGCGGGATCATGGACGCGTGGAGGCCCAGGCTGCGCGTCGATATTTGGGGTCTGATCTCCAGGTGGTATGTAGCGTGAGTAGCCGTCATCTCCAAGGGGCGGAGGAGGTGCTGACTGAGGCATGATGCGGCGCGGGAAATCTTGACGGTCAGCTCGAGCGAGATTGAGTACTTCCGTCCACGCGATGTTCCGTCTGCCATGGTCTCACAAGGCTGAAAACGTCGTTCACGGGTCGTTCTGTGATCACGCGGCACATGCGAGCATCAGCGGAGCGGTAGGAGAGACAGGCTGCGAGCGCGAACAAAAGATACAGAGGCAGAGGTGAATGAAAGACCCTTTGAGACGGGAAACTTGGAGGGACTTACGAGATCCAGCGTTGTCACGTCGCTCAGTCTGGGACACAACCAAAGTGGGGGTCAGCATCGCCTGCCAACGCGGCCCCTTGCACCTTTCAACCGCCCGCGTCCGCTTGACCCGACACATCCATCGTGCCTCCTCGTGCGGCGCGCGAGCTCCCGCATGCCTCCAGACACGGCAGACCAGGTGGTGGGCGATCCTGACATGCCTTTGAAGCCTCGCAATGAACCCGAGCAAGTCGCCCACCTAGGAGAAAGCCGCAAGGACCGCAGCGGAAGAACAAGCGGACCCACAGACCAAATCAGCTCTGAGTTCTTCAGCGAACAACCCATCGTGAGGCGACTCACTCAGCCGTGTCTGACCCGGCTTCACCAGGTGTCCGTCTCTCCATCCAGATCAGCCGTCCTGTTCCTCATCCTAGCGCATCGCAGATGGGCCTGACGGAGACGAAGGTGACACCAGAGTATCATGCTCGCAACTTGCTGAAATTGTTGAGTACCCCAGACGAGCAAGGTATTGCTGAGGTAAGCGCGGATGCAATATTCAACCCCTTATCAATCGGCATAATCGCACCGCAAGTGAGCGCGCAAGTCGTTTAGGCAAACTACACAGAAGATGCCGGCCCAACGACAGTCTGAGCTAGTGTTGATAAACATCTGTGTCCAACATTTCTCTCAACAGCTCCTTTAACCCCGGACAGGCATCCAGAATCACGCGAACCGCCATCCACCCCAGTGCCTTCAAAATGGAGTTCGACCCTTCGCGAGCGGGGTCCTCGAGCTGTTCGGTCATGAGCAACGTCGGCTGAACGTGCGCAAAAAGTCGAGGACCCAGCTCACCTTCCCGACAAGGTAATGCAGCAATGGTACGAGTCGACCCGCTGTGTGCAAGATATGTATCATCGACCGGTCCGCAATCAAGTCGCTGGCAGACGTACCCAAATCCAACCCCACGAGAGTCGCCAATGCCGCCAGCGCAACTCGTAGCCAAGCTTCGAAAGAGACGTGAGCCGATACTCGTTGCCACCATGGCACATCTAGAACGTTCTCTGGCTGCGAAACCTCCGGCTCTCGGCACAACCGTGTGTCAATTCCGGACTCGGTGCCCGCAGGTTTGACTGGGTCGGAGAGCTCTCGATGGCCTGTCCACGTTAGCATTAGCGTCAAGAGCGTACTCACACATATAATATTGGCGTACCTGCCTGTTGCCATAGTCGGATGGTCGTCTGCTCGCCGCGCTCGGACGAGCCCGTCGCAATGACATGTCGAGAGTTCCCGGAATCAGTGTATGCCTGGTCAAAGCTTCGTCATACTCGACATACTGCCAGACAGCAGAAGTACTGACTATGGCCTGTATGATCCTTGCGTCTGACCGAGGATGCTCAATGCGCGTACGGGACTTGAGATCACGATCATGGAAAACATACCTGGGTGGGAGAGAGTTTGAAGCAGCGACCCGTCGCCTGCATTCACGATAACGGCCGCCCCGCTGGAAGTTCCCAGCAGAAGTGCGTCGCCCCCGTGAATGAATACCGCGGGTAGACGCAGATTCTGACGAGTGCGAATTGGATACGTTCGTACTTTCCTCCCTTTTCGTCCAACGGTGTAATGATCGAAACTGCCGCTTGATATATTGCAGACGACGATCGACCCCATGTCAGGGGAAATCGCTGATCGAGCGCTATCAACGAAGTCCGCCCGTCAGTCACAGTGCCAGTGCACTCAGGCCAGGTTTGCGTGTGCGGTATCCCTTACATGCAACCCTCGGGTTCAAACGTCCACTTGATTTCGAACGTTCTTGTATCCCAGCACCTGTTGAACTCGGTCAGCAGCGTCGCTGTCAACGACTTAAATTACCACTCACACCATGGCGTTGTTCACATAGGCAACTAACAGCGCGGTTCCTTCGTGCAGAAAGTGCACTGAGCATGGCAGGATGTCCGAGACAGAATTGGACGGGGAGCAGGCGGATGTCGAGACGCTGTGGCCATGCGCAGACGTAGCGTATGGCTGGGGCAACCCGAGCACGTCAAACACAGCTACATAGGGATGTCAGCATCGGATACAGTTCTGACAGTTGGAAAAGGTACCATCTTCCACCTGGTGGCATAGCACGACGTCTCTTCCAATGACGGCCGCCAACATCTTCGTGCTGGTGTCATATTCCAAAGCTTCGACCGGGCCACGCAGGCCGGACACCACAGTAGTTTCGGCAGGCATACCCTTCTTGTAGATTCCCTTCAGCACCTCAATCAGCCATAACGTTGAGGAACACAAGGATCAGATCGCTTACCTTTACCACTGGGGAGATGTGGTATAACGCTATAATCCCATGGCCATAGCCCACGAACAAGACACCTTCTTCCAAAGGGTGCCACAGCAAGGATACCACTGTCACCGTGCTGATGATACCCATATCCCGGCAATCCAAATCGCCCGTCTGGAAGTCGTACACCGCCAGACGACCTTCATCGCCGCCGGCGGCGAGGAACCTGCCGTCTGCACTGAATTGCATGCAATTGACTGAGTCATTGAAGTCGGGAAGCGTGAGCAGATGCGTGTACGGTTGAAAAGGCGACATATTGTCTGCAAGTCGGTGGAGATGGTAAGAGAGGAGACGGGTGAGCCACCCGATTTCGACAAACGACTCGGACCGCATGCTGGTCACGACGCGTGACAGCCGTGAGAAGCTGGCTCGAGCAGTCACAAAGTTGCGACACGCTATCCCGTAATATAAGAACTGGTAAGTGGTAAGTGGTAAGTACGTGACACGCACCTCACGCTCCTCTCATGATTCGACAGTTAGCAAAGGTCGATGTCAGAAGAAATCTGGTAACGTGATGGCGATGGGGTAGTAGTGTGCCCAACAACGAACAGCAAGGCAAGCCTCGGCGGGGTGTCACCGGGGACCGCAGTATAGCTCCACGAGTCGAGTCTCGAGATATGGAACCGTGGTCCAGTGCCGTGTAAGTTCACAGAATGTCACCCTCGTTGCCAGGATGAAGACTCACAGGTTCGACGTGAAGGCGTGTTAAGAAGGACCGGATCTGCCGAGACGGACATGCTGAGCTCGTCACGGCAGTACTTGACCCGCGGCGGCTCCTATCAAAGTCCGTTGTTCTCGCGGTGGATTGAATACATTGGGAGCACAGTACCCGCCCGGTGTCGAGGACCGCACTACTTAGCGGCGTACAGGTGGCATCTGGAAGACCATGAGCTACCGTTGCCAGGATGAAGACTCACAGGTTCGACGTGAAGGCGTGTTAAGAAGGACCGGATCTGCCGAGACGGACATGCTGAGCTCGTCACGGCAGTACTTGACCCGCGGCGGCTCCTATTAAAGTCCGTTGTTCTCGCGGTGGATTGAATACATTGGGAGCACAGTACCCGCCCGGTGTCGAGGACCGCACTACTTAGCGGCGTACAGGTGGCATCTGGAAGACCATGAGCTACGCCCGACATCTGCACCGTATCAGATCAAGGTTGTGGACTTGAGGTCGGACCTGCAAAGCGTCGAATGGCCCACGAGAATACCGGCGACAGATACTCGCGGAGAGCGTAAGTACGTCGCGTGCGCGAGGCTCGAGCTCAATGGAACAGCCTGAGAGTACGAATGTCAGTCATCACACTGTGCAAGTACGTTACATACTACTTAACTTGCATTCTAGATTCACCGCGAGCGAATGACAGACCCAAGACGGGCTGGAGGTTAGTGATCAACTTGAGAGTCGCTTCTGTATTGTTGATCACTGGACTAGCGCCGGCCGGCCCGCGGACCGGCTTTGCTCCTTCTCTCCCTCCTTCGGTCCTTGACCGAGCCCTGCGTTGTGCGATGTATCCCTGCATCCGCGTACCGCGTCTCGAACGCGATGACTGACTGTGATCCGTTACCAGAAATCGCGTCCAACACCCGTCAAATCGCAGAGCAAATGCCAGACTTCTTGTATGGGGACCGTCTCGCGTTTCGGACAGGATGTCCTCCGGCAGCAGCTGGCATGCCGAAGGACAGGCATCCTGGAAGAGCGCAGAAAGCGCGGTGTTGACTGTGCACATGCACTGCTAGGATTCGATATACAGAGTGGTGTATTACAGGATAGTAGGGATATATAATCGCAATATGCTACATCAGGACACGTTATTCGGACAAGCAACCAAGTAAAGACGGTGCGACAAGCAGAGGTGACGAGGGGAGGCTATGGTACAAGATGGTATGGTGTTGGCAAAGCAAGCAAAGACAGCGCGATGAGCAAAATGAGGATGGTATCGATACATCAAAATTAGGTCCGGAGATTAGAGCAATTATGCAGGGAGAAGGAGCAAGATATGCAAGAAATCGACGAGGGATACTTCGACCAACTTGTTATCTGCAAGATCGGACGACGCAGTTGTCGGAATGGCGAGGGTCATCCTCGGATGCCACTATTGACGTCGTGAGATGCGGCGGAGGAACTGCGCGATCTTGCGGCGCAGACTGCCCACGAGTCCCTGATCCAGAGTTAGTCAGTCGTTTGCCATGTACAAGCCTGGCAGGTCCAAGTCGACACTCACAGTGAGCGCTGCCCTGATCTTGAAGTGGCGGGGCTGGCGTGAAGTGATGCCCTCGTCCTCGGTTCCAACGGTGGTTGACCTGTCGACCGCGAAGGAGACATCAATGTCGCTGGGTCTCACGGGCAGCTATGGAGGCCACATCGTGTTAAGGTACCTCCAGTCATACAGTGCAAAGGTCTCACAATGACGGGTTGGGGAGGAAGCACGGACGGCGACGCGGGATCAGGCTCATCCACCGACTGCCGTCACATGAGTCAGTCAATGTTCAAACGCGCAAGGCACGAGAACGTACAACGAACGCGGCCTCAAGGTAGTTGCGAACGTCTCCGACGTGTCTCCGGTTGCTAGTAGGATCCCCGGTCGTAAATTGTGGGTAGGTATCAACGCGAGGCATGCGTGATGTCGATCTTGTGCGCGCCATGATGTCTGGGAGGAACGTGCCGGATGCGCTCAATAGAAGAGAACCAAAGAGCGAGGGAAAAATAAGCTAAGGAAGGACGAATCAAGGGAAGAAGAGGGACGCGAAAACAACGGAAGAGGACATGTAGAGGAGAAGAGAGAGAAACGAACACGGTGTGATTGATATTTATGTGCCAAAATGACGCCCTAGAACTGGGACGCACGCATTGAAGCGACGCTGGGCTGCTCGCTGAGCTGGCGAGCAGAGATGGAGATGTCTGCCTCGCCGCTGTGAGCGTACGCACTTCCAGTTTGCTCAGATGGCCTGACCTGTCTTTCTGACAGTCATTCCATCGTCCACTCGTACTCTGATACATAAGCCTGGCCGCCAGGAGTGTCCAGGTTGTTGCTCATCGGGCTTCGAAATCCGGCTCGCATGAGTCCGGAGCCGTCCGCCATCGTCGTGACTCATGAGCAGGCGGCCGCGTGGGTGTGCACTGTTCCTACAGTCAGATTATTCTTGCGATCGTCTCCACATGTACATAGCAGTCATAGATAATGTCAGACCGGTCTCGGAGTTCGATTATGACATGTGAAGTACATAAGTGTACAATGTTAACGTCCCCGTCAGAGGCAACGACAGGTGTGCTAACGGGTCGCGCGCGAGGAGAGGGCTGGATTGATGGGCTGGATGATGAGCGGGCAAACACCGTAGACGGCCAAAGCGGCGGTCTACTGGTCGGACGCAAAGTCTCGACCAAACCTCAGGTTGATGTGGCGTACGGCAAATGGGGGACATAGCCACGATAGGGCGTGGCATGGCCTGAAATGAAGTGTAGACATAAGAAGCGGACTTGAGTGTCATGTCCGGGAGGCTATGAGCAGCGTGAGCGTGAGCTGGTGCGCAAAACTCGAACGTACTTACTTGAACTCTCTCAAACGTCTGAGGGTGCATAGAACACCACCGTCGACCTAGCCCTGGCGGCGTAGCCAGTGCATATGTTTAGGGTGTGGGTGATCACGGTGAGAGGAGAAGAGAGGCTGCGCGGCGCCATGCTGTTGGTTGAAAAGGACTCCGATTCCACCGGAAGCAGTCCTCGCACGTGCGCTGGAAACTTACCGGCTTTTAGTATTACAGCGTCGGTATACCGCAGATGTTGGATGACAATATCATGTAGCTTAGCTTCTAGCTCTACAGGAATGAGTCCATCCCACTAGTAGTGCGAGCGACTACAGTCGAATAGGGTCGTCTACTGACTTCCTAGAGTCATCCAGGAAGTTGAGCGGGTAACATTACAGAGCATCAGAGTATTGCCGGTGCGAGATCGTGCCTATAGTCGATGGTAGAGTCAGGCTGGTGGGCTATAGGACATGACTGAAGTCTACTGTACAAGTCCAGAAGGTTGTCGTGCCGGTATTCATCCAAAAGAGCAACAGAGTCCGTATCCGAAAAGCAAACGCATAGGTATTTGAGACGGAGGAGTGCGGGACATAGGGGTTAGCAGTACACGTCAGTCGCGCTAAGTGATACACTGTCTCCGCGGGCGAGGCTTCAGACGCTCCCGTGGACGTTCGCACTGCTCAAGGGAGTTCCGCGGCTCTGTGTGCTTTCCCTTCTTCCGGATGTCTGCGGTTTCCTCCATACCGTAGAATCTTACTGTAATATATGTGTTAGCGAACAAACGAGCGCGCACGGTGAGTGAGATGAACGAGGCGCAGAGCTCACCTGGTTCACCAGCGCGGACCTCCTCCGCCCACTGCGGCGCATCAAACATAGCCTTGTAGATATGCTGTACACAAGCATCGCCGGACCTGCTGCCATCAACGTCAGACCAACCGGTGAGCGAGTTGAGGCAGTGGCGTGCCTGCATCGCTAGTCAGGTAACATCAGCAAGCGATCAGGATGATGAAGTGTGGGCTTACTGACGAGGCACGCCTTAA
The DNA here is from genome assembly GCA_001792895.1 of Lentinus brumalis. Taxonomy (NCBI): domain Eukaryota; kingdom Fungi; phylum Basidiomycota; class Agaricomycetes; order Polyporales; family Polyporaceae; genus Lentinus; species Lentinus brumalis. The sequence continues at coordinate 25,619 of MARA01000068.1, read as the reverse complement.
CTCACTGTTCCTCTTCTTGGAGGAGTCGTTTACCGCGAGATTTTCGCGAAGCACAATAAGTACTGCACAGATGCGGCGTCACTACCAAGGAAGAGGTTGATGTACATCTGCCGGCGCATCAGCGGTGGCGGATGATGAGCAGACGCAACCCGGACGGGTACTCGCTCATGAGGAAGCCGATCTTGGACTGCCCAGGGATAGCGAGCTTGAAGCACATGTCGGCCAGTCATCGGAGGCGGTTAATTTCTTGCCGCTGCTGGCTAAAGCGCAATGCCTGCAAAGATCGTGAGTCAATAGAACGGGTGTCGGAGACGGATAAGTAATTCGGAGGCTTACCGTCTGGGTCCGCGGCGTCGGACTCTGATGATTCGAGATAGGGAGCGAGCATGCGGCTGAAGTGTACGCTCCTCCAGCCTCGCGCATTATCCACGAAGACGTTGTTGAATCGTGTTAGTCGGCGAGCGTGGCGGTCAGGGGTTTGATTCGCACGAGATCGTCGCTGCGAACCTTCTTCGTGACAGTCGCCATCTGCATGGAGGCGGGTGTCTTTTGTTTGTCAGAGAGTGAGAGGAATTCAACGATGGACTCACAAGAGCGTTGAGGTCGGATGGTGCGGCATGTCGGATGGTGCAGCAAGTATTCAGCGAGATGATCTACCGTATCCCTCACCAGAGGTACTCAGTTTCGACTATCGGCTCGAACTCTCGCACATCCTGGTACGTCCATTGGTCAGTAAACGGCCCAATGTGAGCGATGAGCTATGAAATGATTGTACCGGAATGGGAGCTCCTCAACCGAGACATGTCTACGACGAGGGCAGGTCCTTCCGTGAGAACGCCACCGTAGTCTGCACAGCGACCGGTGAACCGAACGCCAAGGCGCCAGGCTTGTAATCTCGAGATAATTGGCTTTGCGTGTCGTCCCTGCGTGCACGACGGGAGGCCTTGACGCAGACATCGGTCGACAACGTACATTGCATCCGCGTCGAGGGCTCATGCCACAGACTGGTCCTAGTCAAGCTGGTCCTCCGCGAGCTAATTTTCCTCAACGTTAAGAGGTATGGGTGCGGTGGTGAGTCCGGGGCAGCTGGGTCGGATGCAGTACTGGTGCTGCCATGGACGGTCGTCGAAAGGCAAGGCGGAATGATTAGGTCGGTCGGAGTGAGCGCAAGCCATCTAAGACAGGGCCTCTCAGACATAAGACAGAGCGGGGCGGGGCGAGTCGGGAGGCTGGAGTCGGGAGTCGGGAGTCGGGAGTCGGGAGTCGGGAGTCGGGAGTCGGGAGTCGGGAGTCGGGAGGCGGGAGTCGGGAGTCGGGAGGCGGAACGAGACTGGTCACAGCCTAGCCACAACGGACATTAGGACGATGTCCAGAAGAGTATAAATTGGAGAGACGTACATATATGACGGGTATTCCGCCGGCCGCGAGCGAGAGGATTGGATTCAAAAGTCGAGGTGGGCGAGCCGCAGCGCGCACATGCGGCCTCGACCGTGCCTCGACCTAGTTCTAGGGATGAGATGATGAGTAAGGTGCCCACTTCGCGGATACGTAGCGAGCTCACCAGCAAGGGACCTGGCTCCACAGATTTTGTAGGAGCAAGAGTGAACAGCTGAATATGGTTGGGACTCGAGGTCAACGTTCGAGTTGGTGACGGCGCCTGCGGTGACACATGTGACCTGCGTGACCTTCTTCTGCTCGCGAGACCTCGCGAGACTGACACTTGACTTACTTATACGAGTGTACGGCTCCTCGCTGCGACAAGACCTTTATCAAGAACCCCATCAGCCACGGAATACATGTCCGCCGGTGTACTTTACGCATACCAGCATTCAGAAGTGAAAAGACGAGCGAGTGGCTGCGGGCGCACGCAAACGTGCAAGGTTGGAAGGAGAAGGAGGCGGTCGGTCAGAGTGAGGAGCCAGAGGTATGCCCCGATAACCCGTTCTGTCATTCTTGAGCTGAGAGACGGTTTCAAGGGATTCTCTCCGTCCGCCTCATCCCCTGCGCCTCCTTCCACTGCTCTTCCGCTGTCGTAGAATACGACTCTCCCAAGCGCTCCAAGACTTGATGCCGACGAATCCTCCCCGATGCGCCCTCCCCGATCTCCTTTTCGTCGTCAGATAGCTCTGCCCCTCCGCGCATGTCCACAGTCGAGACCACATTTGACTCCGACTCCGACGCCTCCGGAGTGTTTCGCGAGGTACTACCGGTACCCGAAGCAGGATCCCGAAGCAGGATCCCGAAGCAGACCTCCCTCTCGATCGGGTATGCGACGTGCCCGATGTTGAGCAAGTGTCGGAGGCGTTGGCGGTCAAGGGGTCGCACCCGTACACGCTCCGTTGCGCGACAGAGCTAACGATCTTCTCCGCTACAACGGATTCAAAGTCGACACCTCAGGGTATTCAGCGCGAGGAAGTCTGAGAGACTCCTGGACGAGTGGGCTGGCGACCCCTCGGGCGTGTTCTCGCAGGAACATGGGTGGCACAGATCATCTGTCCTCATCCCGGCGAAGGGCCCTGGGAAGAAGTGGGAAGAAGGAGGAAGACGCTCCGCGAGCTAAGGTGTAAAGGCGTTATCCACCGCCGCCTCCTAGACACCATCACGGGCGTGGTCACATACATGACGAGACGCCCCCTGCTGGCCGCTCGAACAGCTCGCAACCGTGGTCCTCACAAAGTCCCATGCCAAGTGCCAGTGAGCCGGCCCCTGCCAGTGTCTCTGAGGTCTCCGATGTCCGGTCTCTCCGAGGACACGTTTGCTCGCACTCCCATCGCCCATCAGGATATAGAAGGATTGCTACAAACGCGTGGCCATGCTCCCCCTACATAACAGATCACCCAATGCCGATGTGGCCACATCCTGTCAGTATCAACGTAAATAGTGAGACCAGGTCTGACATCCGCTCCTCAATCCGGCGTCCTGCAAGGCGTCCAAGGACGGCATCGTGCTCTTGCGCGGGATGGTGTTCTGCCTCCGCAGGGTTCACTTACTCGGCAGACTATCCTGAGACGCACGTATAGCTCCATCTACTCACACCCTGCAACACTCACAATGTCTGCTACCCAGGGTTCTTTCCGCCACATTGAAACCCCTCGCAATCTGCTTATAATGCCTTCGCTGTCGACAATGCCTCTCCACGGAGAGCCACGGCGGAGACTCTGGCGGAGAGCCACGTATGCGGGTCAGAGAAGGGTCACGGCGACCTCCACGACGGCGCAGAGCGCAGAGCGTGACCACGCCTGCCCTCCACCCCGCCCTCCGCCTGCCGTCAAGGCGCTGTGTCCTCGAGCTCGTCGTCGGCCTTTGACACGTCACTGTGGCCCGTATATAGCACGAGGGGCCACGTTTCCACCAGCCGAGCCTTCAACAGCCACCTCCTCATCACGCATCTCGAGATCATCGAGCTCCTCACGTGGAACGACTTCGTCGACTCTCGATGCGTCACCATTCGGAAGTGAAAGCCGAGATATCGGCGCCCGACCAGTCGGCCACATTCTGTGCCAGCCACCGCCCCCTCAGGAAGGCCGACAAATACAGCGGCGAGTAAAGCGCTGAACGACAACGGCGGGATGTCGTGGGAGGCGTCACACAGGCCTTACACGACCGTGACTGTGTCGGACCACGGACTGGAGGCCCCGCCGAAGTCCTCCATGTAGAGCGCTCCCTGCAGTCTCAGTCGCTGTCTCCCCGAGAAGCACAAGATTTCCCATGCCGGGCACTATCACAGAGAAAGAACGGCGAGTTGCTAAGCGACGCACGGACGATGCGGCCGTGCACAGCAAGATGCGTCGTGCACGAGCCCTGATTCACCAGGGATCTGCGCTCAGCAGCAAAAGCGCAAATCTCGCGTTTCAAGCTCTGACGCCGATCGGCGTACGTCGTCATGATCTCTGCTTATAGCCTTGAGTACTAACGATCTGCAGAGCGCATTTTCTGCCCTCTCATCTGAACATGATCGCAAGCCAGCTCCTGCCCCCAACCTGATGAAGTCACAGTACGACATCTCCCGCTCACAGCGTTTCCCATTCTATTTGCCACTTGGCTTGTAGAGCATAGCGACGATCCCGCTACCAAGGTATATTCTCTATCTGCTCGAATGCTATCGATACTAATCTCGACCACCTCCGCCGCTTCAGTGATTGCATTCTCGAGCAGGCAGATGATGACGAAGAGTACTCAGGAGACCAGCGCCGTGGGCTCCACATCTTCGACGACAGGCTGTGTCACAAGGCCCTCAGGGCTGAATTATACGACATACGACATGCGCCGGGAGCAAGACTACATTTGCTCCCGCAAACATCCAACATCATGGCGCTTGCTGACGACGAGTCGTCTGACGAGCATTCATTCTGGTACATACGCTCGCGTCATCGGTCTTCCATGCTAACGTTCGCTATATCTGACTCGCCTCAACGCGTGCAACTTCGAGGGTTGACATCGTGTTCGAGCGCACATTGCAGTGGCTGTGTCTCGCACAGTCACCATGACCCTACGCTCATCTATTATCTCGTCCCAGGCTTCCGAGATGCACAAGTTGTCCTCAGCGATCTCCATCAGCGACTTCAGATGTACGAGTGCAGGGCGACGGTAACAAGTGTTCGAAGAAGGCTAAGCTGATGCCCTCCGGTGGAGTTGGGAGTTGGTCGCCTTCGCATTTTGGCCTCCTGCGTAAGCCTTCCTCGTTCAAGGTCTTCCTAAAACTTCGATCCTGATGAGTATGATCAGCGCTATCCCAAGGACGGGGACCGCCAGCTGGCACTGATTACTGCGCCTGCCAAGGAGCTGCAGGCATTCCTCCCTATGCACTCGTACAAGTGGTTCAAGTCTACCGTACGTCCCAAACCTTACACTGTTAGATGCTTCGGCTAACGCGACACCGGTTCGCTCACTCGATCAACGCACATGAATGCCATATAAATGTCATATACTCAAGAATGTGAAGGGCGGTCGCGGTGAGATCTTCGACTACATCCCCGACCTCGACACCCAGCTCGAGTACTACTGTGATTTCGACAAGGAGCTCTACCCGCGTATCCTTTACCCTGACGGTGGCTCTCATCTTCCGCGACAAGTCGATTCTGTAGGTAAGCAATGTAGTAGGAGACTCGTGAACCCGCTTACCGATATGTCATCCAATCATAGACTCTAAGTATAGGTTTGCGCTTTCGTACGTGGAGCGCCCGATCGGACTATGTCCCTCGCCCCAATACCACCACCAAGATCTGGGGGGCCGACGAGATATCACGCGGCATGAATGCTCCTGCTGCCGTCTTCGTAAGTCTTTGCGTCACATCTCTGCTCGCAAACAACGCTGAGCAGCTGACCTAGGTGCAATTCCTTCTCCGGCTTGAAGTCGTTCAAGCCAGCTGATTGGCAGCCTCGCTACGAGACGTACGTCAAGTTCCTCATGAAGAAGCGCGACACAACTGCTGTGCAGGGCCTCCTGGCTTGGTTAGACTATCACCTCTTCCGCCTGGTTGGTGAACGCAACTCCGCGATGCCGATTGTCCAGGAAGGGGAGGACTCAGACGATGAAGACTGGTCCGGGCTTGATGACGACTTCGACTTCGAGGACGATGACATGGCCTCAGATGCGCGCCGTTCGTCAACGTTCAATCCTCGCAGCCAGCAGCATCCTGCGTAGGGCGCGTACTCGCGTGCACTGATAGCGGTGCTCATCGGCGCGCCTCTGCACCATAGCTCCTCCTCCTCCATTGCATCAGAGTCGTCAACCCCGACCCGTTCAATGACTTCCCTCTCGAGCCCAACAGTGACTCCACCGGAAGCAGGATACGCCGGTCGCCTTGTGATGTTCGGCGACGTCGAGCTCGTCCATCTCTATCGCACTCTCTCGCACACCCGCTGCGTCCTCGTTTCCTGTTGGTCGACAAGCCTGCTGCTCATCGTCCCCATACCGCTCCCGGAACATCTTGCTGCGGCTGCGGGCCCGTCCGCCCGGGCCAATGCATCTCGCAACACCCGCGGTCGTACTACCATCGTCAACGAGCGCGTTTCCGGCCCTTCGGTCAGCGTGCAAGCTGTACCCATTACCGCTGCCGCTGTTCCCGATGCTCCCCCCAAGCCCAAGCCCAAGCCCAAGCCGCGCCCCGTCGGCAAGGCGAGGACAGCGAAAGTCAAAGGCAAGGTTGTCGCGATAGATGAGGACGAGGAGGAGCCCGGGCTGCACCCTCTCTCGTACTACTTGGTCGCCCCGTGTACAATCGAAACGCATCACGCTCCACAATTGCGTACGGCCATGAAAGGCGTCGTCAGGAACAAGGTGGACTGATTGCTATGGCGGTACCTATAGGACGACGTCACGGAACCTGTCTACATGTTGCATTACCGTGACAGTGCGCTCAACACATACCGTGAGCGCCGAATCATTTCCGCCGTTTCGCGTAAAGTAGTTCACCATAGTTATTCAGCATGCCCACCCAATCGCGAAAACGGCTGGCTGTCATCGCTATAGCTCAGAAAAACAAAGAGATATCGGACGCCGACGAGATCGGCTGAAGTTTGAATGAGATACATGGAGATTACAAGTTGTCTGGTAAGATATACGGTCATAAAAGGTACAAGGACACAGGCCCATACGCGTTGTTGCCGCTCTAGTGGTACATGAAAGGGCGAGCGCCGCCACTGAGCATAATTAAGGGAAGATAGGCAGGCCTTGGAAATGAGAAACACATGGAGGAAGGAAGGATGACGAGACCAGAGAATTTATATCAGACACGAACGAGAATATCAGACAATTTGTGCATGCAGAATGAGGGGAGACGGGGAAATACTCGAGACATGTCGAAACAGGGGACATGGGAGGCATGACTTTGTATGGATGATGGCGAGACTCACTTTCACAACAAGGTCACCGTCACCACCCTACCCTCCCGGCGAATCTGCACGGCGACATCGCTCAAAACCGTATCGTTCGAAGGTGCATCGCACCGGGTACCTGCGATTGGGTTGGAGGGCGCTCCGGTCGAGGAGGCGGCAGCGACAGCAGCGGCGACAGGGGCCGGAGTGGCGACTGGAGCGGCAGGGGCGGGGGGCGGAAAGATATGGTTGTGGACTACTTCTTGGCCTCGTTGACCCTGTCCGCTCAGTAGCTCTCCCCTGAGCTGACGCACTTCACCACGCAATTCATGGAGCATGCGAAGGACCTCATGCGACTAGACACATTGACCAATCAGTGGTAGCGTGGGCGGGATGACATAGACACTCACCCAGCGTGGGCTCTCCTCATCGGCCCTAGATCCTACGCCATCAGCGCGAGACAACGGACGGGCTTGCGCTGGACCATGGGACCGAGTAGCCGCCGCCGCCGCCAGTCGAGCTCCATCCGCGGCGGCGCCCAAGTGGCTAGGATGACCATACGTCGCCCCTTGCTCGGTGACAGCACGGCCTTGCCCGCGAGCTGAATCGCTCTCATGCGCAGTTAGAGGCATGCCGTCTGCAGTGCGTCGAACGGTTGCATGGCTGCCACCGGGAGAGCGTGAGGACGAAGGATTCGGCGGATCTTGGGTGAAATCCCGGATACTCCCGGTGTGCTGGCTACCCCATAGTCAGCCTACGTGGTTCACCATGTCCGGCGAAAAGACTCACGATGAAGCGACACAGATCTGGGTGCTGTGGGGCCCCTTGCTCTTCCGGGACGGCGACGGCGATTGTAGTGCAGGGCGGGCTTCGGAAGCTTGACGCGCCTTCTTCCTGGGTCGGTTGCCGCCTGCGGCAAGTTGTTCACTTTCAGAAAAGGGGGAAGCATCGGCGTACACGCTGGGGGATCTAGATCGCTTCCTCATGGCAGCTGTGGGCGTGCTGTGACGGACAATCTCGGTCGTCGTCCAGCAGGTAGAATATCTAATACTCACGTAGGAGCAGAACCTTGCGAAGCCTTCAACTGCGCCATGATGTTGTTCAGTTTCGCGTCGAAGGACTGAGCAACTTCATTGGAAGACACAGGGATCTGGAGGCCTTGGTGCGAGCTTTCAGACGTGCTCGGCGCGGCCATCGAGTAGGCAGGTCTCTTCCCCATCGCCTTTTCAGACCTTCAAGTACGTGTGTCAGCGTCGACGCCTCTGCATGAGCCACAAGACAACTTGCCTGGCATCTGCAGGCATATGAGCTTGGTCGACACTGTCCCACCGATCCGAGATGAACTCCTCGTATGCAGGGTGGGACGACTCGCTGGACGAAGCGAAGGCGGGTTCAGCACGGTTCAGAGGGCGGTCCGGAGCGTGTGCTGGACTCACCTCCTACGGTTCCCGCGCACGGGTGACTCGCCGTTCGACATACCGTTCGACGGGCCAGATGGTAAGGGGACGATACACGGTTGAGAGTGGATTAGCGAATATAGGAACCGCAGCTACGCCAGTTGGCCAGACTTATGAAGGGTCCGTTACAAAGGAAAATCGTTGGAAAACAAACACGAACCTATTGGCACCTCCATGCTGTTCTTTCGATTGCCAGGCACCATGCCAAAGATTCAACGTTCAGACGTCGACGCACGTTTGATACTCACAGAAAGGATCGTTCACTGCAGTGGGGGAGGAGGAGGAGGAGGAGGAGGAGGAGGAGCGGAGGAGGAGGAGGTAACGCCGCGACTCGGAGGAGTGTGCGAACGCGCAGGCGCCGCTTACACGTTCGTGCAAAGAGTGAATTTGGGTTATTGGCACGTAAGCTCTCTCCGGCCCCTGGTTTTCGGTGCTCGCGCACATAACATCTCGGGCGCTTAGAGGCCGGTTTCACGCTGCCGAGCCGGCCGGATGCTATTTCGCTCGTGTAAGACGACCGGCCGTCTGATTCACGAGCATCAGTTCAAGCTGGTTGCTCGGGAGTCGGTGGACCCCGGTGCTCATCCCAGGAAGGACCCCACCCCGCCGAATCTCGGTGATCCCGACATACCAGCACGACCTCTCCAGGATGTGACATCGCACTTCTTCGGGGCCATTTTCGGTGATTGGCAGGCAACTTTCGGGGCCCTCGGGGCCCATTTTCGGTGATCCTGGCATATGAGCTCCGGGCGCTTTTGCCGGGGTCCTCGTTCGCAGGGCGTCTCCGTCTCCGTCTTCAAGTTCAAGTTCCTACCCCCTCCCTGACACCTTCCACTTTGCAACTGTAAGAGTCCTACAAGGCGAAAACTCTTCTTGTATCCTGGCCAAACAGTCTACCCATCGTCTGGGGATAATCATGTCCAAGACCGAAGGAGTCGCAAACTGTTGCAAAGCAATTGTTCAAACTTCCTTGGGCATCATATCCCCCCTGCTGGTCTGCCAGGTAAGACTTATATCGACCGTTCCACTCTTGTTGCGATGTCTGACTCTGCAGCCACTGTGCGCAGACATCGGTTGCTGCTCGAGCTCCGTCGCGTGGAAGACACTGGGCTGCGGCTCAGGCGAGCTTGGGCATCCGGACTACAGCAGTAAGTCATCTGTTGGTAAGTCCGCTTCTCGCCTGCTCACACATCCGTAGAATATCTGTCTCTGTCAACAATGCTGAAGATGTCGACGTCGTCTTCCAAGCTTATCTGACGATGCGGGAGACCCGTAATCAATTGTACCGGGCCCGGACCCTGTCTCTGTTGCGTGGATTGGCCGCGCGGGCTCGCGCGGAGTCTATGCTGGCAACACTCAACGCCCGTTTTGCGTCTGCGGTGAGATTGATTAACGTGGCGCGCCAGTCGTCTAACGAGGTATGTTGATTTGCCCCTCCGGCGTCTGCGGTCAATCATTAGAACTCCCTTCGCTGCGCACAGTTGTGTGTAGAGTTTGCCCAGACTGCCCACTACCTGTCAGTGGACGCTCGGCAACGTTTCCAAGACCGCATCGATGTCTGCCGCGAAGACTGTGCGACGGCGCGGACCCTAGAACGTGAGTTGCGCAGGCTCTTCTGCGAAATTCGGCCGCTCCTCTCGATACTCAGTGAACCTGAGGTAAGCCGTTGTCATCCTCGGTGACTCGTTTGTTGATGTTCTGCCAGGGAGCGTTCGAGGATGTGATCCGGCCTTTGACGGATGGACGGATGGCAGCAGGCCTGCAACCGCTTCGTCAATCTACCTCTGATATGCTCTATGCGCGGGAGTGTGCTCTACAGTCCGCTCAGACGTTGGCCCAACTGCGATCAGTCAACAGTCTGGACGAACCTTCATACCTGAGCGCCTCCTCCAAATTGTCGGGTATCTCTCGGATTTTGAGTACTCAGGGAAGGAGACAGCTCACCTTACTGCGACAGATGGAGGTACGTGTATGTCACGCTCATTCTCTGCCTGACTGTTAACGATCGTCTGCAGCACGGGTTACACTCGGCCGGAGTTGAGCCTTCCACCTTGCATGACTCTCATGGCGAGCGATTTCTCATTGCAGACCTCGGCGGCGTAGTCAAGACATCCCATGCATTATGTGGTGATCTCGACGCCTTAGTCGGAACCCTGTGTGCAGCAGTGGCTCGCATGTGTGAGTTGCGGGCGTCGCTTGGAGATATGTGATCACTGTGCCTACTTTGCAGTTAGCAGTCTGCTGTATCGTTTTCATCTATCCTTCCGCATTCGGAACCATTCGTTTCTTAGGTTTCTGGCCAATTTTGGCGGTTCATGGCTGTCGTGACGATTCGTCGCCGTCGACATGTCTCGACATTTGACTGCCAGCTACTTGAGCACCCACCTGCAACCACCCAACGCGAAGTCTGAACTGGTGCCTGCCGCCGCCATCCGATTAGGGTGAGATCATTTGCTGACTAAGTGCGGGAAATGTTTGCACCGGGATCAACGTTGGTTGACCTGATTGACCGTGCTCACCTTTCGTACCTTGGCCTTTCGTCAGTCCTGTCAGTCAAATGTCGACTCGTGAGCATGCGTCAGACACACCTTGCTTCCTTGCGCCCCAGCGGCCGCTTCTTGCACCCTGTGGCTCAGTACGATGACGCGCCGGACTCGTGTCTTCACGGCCTCCACGAGGTTTCTTCCTCTTGATGCCGCTGTACTTGCTCAGTACAAGGTGTGTAGCGGGTTATGTCCGTATCTGTGCGCGAGTCTCATGTTCTGCAGAGATCGCACCTCAACAGGAGGTTGCAGCTGGTGAAGAGCAAGGCAGAGGCTAGTGCGAGTCGGCGAGCAGATGACGGGTTGCGTTCGAGGTGGGTCTCGTCCGTCCTACTTCTTCCTGTCTGTCTGTGTTCACGACGGTCTGCGTAGCTGGCCGCCTCGCGTCTCAGTCCCGTCAGCACCATCTACTCCCCCGCGCTGGGTTGAAGCATACGAGATGGACATGGACAGGGATGATCCCACTGAAGCGTCCATGTCCACAGAGGAGTTCATAGAGCCGGCGATGGTGCAATGTTCGGTTGCTTGTGACGTGAGTTCTGGCGTTCTGGCGTTCTGACTTTGCCGCTGACGATGCTCGGCAAACTGCAGGATAGACGTCCCTGTGAGAGCGACATGACTGGCGAGCTCGAGCTCTTTCGCGCTGGGAGCCTGTCGCGGACGTCGTGGTCGAACGTTTCCGAAGTGTGCCCGCTGGCCGGCCCTTCGCACGAGGAAGCTGCGTCCAATCACCAAGAGAACCAGTCCGCTCGAGTGTTGAACCCAGTCCCCCTCCTCCGGCTACCGAAGGCGTCCCTCCCTTCACCAGCCCGTCTGCATCCGGACCAGTCTCGCAGTCGCATGAGCCTGTGGCTCTCCAGGCTACGGGGACCCATGAGGACGCTCCCGTGATGACCACAGGATCCGTATCGTTCGCTTCCTCTCAGACTCCTGCCGCCGTCACTACACCACCAGCGTTGTATAATGCGCCTACTCGCTCGATGTCTGCTGCGGCATCGCCGTTCCCTCCGAACGGTACTCCCAGAGCCGCCACATCCTCCGCTACGGCAACCGAGCCATCGATGCCGTCCGGCTTACCAGCCGCGGACGGGGTGCGTCGTTCCAGGACGGTTCGCTTTACTATATGTTCTATCCCAGGCTCGTTGTCGTCGCCGGACGATCTCGCGACTGTCCGTGACGTCGAGGAGCAGAGAGTGGCCGGCCCTTCCGCGACAGAAGATCATACGGTCCCAACGGTAGCGTCCTCTGAGCATGTCGCTGAGCCTCCGAGAGTAGGAGGTGAGCTTCCTCCTCCCCCTTGCACGGTCGACGGACCTCGCCCTCCCACGGACGTGCATCCCGTCGTTGCCGTGCGCGGCTTTCGAGCAGGAGGTCCCTACGGCGTTACGCGATGGTGGCGGACGTCAGCGCCATATGCTCTGATCAACCCACCTTCGTTGGTTGCCAAGTCGGGTGACCTCTTTGTGCATGGCCACACACTCACGGGGACGTGCAGACATGGGTATGGAAGGCGGGCCAGTGGACGGGGATATGCGCCGAGGACCGTCATCCGTCTGTGTCCGGTCGTTACTTGTGGTTTCGTACTAAGTTTGAACCGAGCTGGATCACACTGAAGACGCTGCGCTCGAGCAAGAGTCGGCTGCAGACGGACGAGACTGCAAGGAACGAGCTCGAAGATGTCTGCGACTCGGCGTAAACAATCAGTCCTTCTTTATATTGTCAATGTACGTCTTCTGAAACATGTCTAATGTATTGGATCGAGGCGTGTGACGAAAGTTGCAAGTTCGACGAGGTCCGACGGATGATGCCGATAAGATACATGTCCTCCGGAAGTAAGGTATGCCCAGCAGAGGGGCTCCTCTTCCTTTAACCGCCACCACGGCGAGTTGCTGTCTCGGTCCCTGGCTCCTAGGAGCGGCCACACCGAGTAATCACACATGTCTAGAGATATATGAGCTACGATATACATTGGCACAAGTACACGAGAGATGTCCGTCGGCCTATCAATCCCAATAATACGAGACGTGCTTCAGCGCGGGGCCATTAAGCCACGGACTACGTCCTCCTCTGACATATAGAGAGTTCTGCGGTCTCGACCAGTATGCGCCGGCTACTACACCGCTAGCCCCCTAGCAGCCGATCTTTCTGGCAGGGGGATGGGGAGGAGTCTTGATCACGACGCGATCTGCGTACGTTCGAGTCAGCTCAACCGGCGTAAGGGAAGACGTACCCTGCCATCCCCGCTGATCTTCGAGATCCTACGGCACCAGCCCTAGTCAGGCCAAGCCATCAGCCTGCCTCCATGCAAGAGCTCGCACCTCCAAGTGTCGGCGCAGGACGAGCTGTCTGCTGGGAGGCCAGCCAAGGGAAAGCCGAACCTGACTAAGCACCGGCAACGTAAAACTGCCGACTACCGGCAGGCGCCCAGTGCCATGAGTTAAGTGGCGCAAGACGTTTCCGCACTTTCGAGTCCTGGCATGGGCAAATGAATTCTTCTGCCAGTCATGCTGACTTCGACTGAGGTATATAATCTGCTGCACTCCGTCTCAGCATGCGAAATGCCAGACCAATTCAGCGTCAAGTACGAGCGGATGGCCAAGCAACATCTCCTACCCCACGTAAGAGGCTGGAGCATGCTGTCCCTGAGAGGAAGCAACCCACCTCCATCAGGCTCTCTGCACTCACTATGAACTGGAATGTCAATCTGAGAAGCGCAAGAAGGGTCTCTCTCGCCTCCGATTCGCTCTATCTCATGAATTTCAATGGCCTCGGCCTTGTAACGGTCCGATTCGGCTGGCTATTTACACCCAATGAGCAGCTGCCACGTCTAGCTAAAAAGCAGTTTGAGAACTGGACAAGCATCCCCACGCCAAAACGACGAACGCAACCGCGATCCCCTGCTACCAATCCGCTCACTCCCGCTCCGTCTCGAAATCGCGCAAAGACACAATGACTACACCGCCCACCGGATTCTACACAGCAGTGGTTCGGCACGTCGCTCGAGGAGTAGGAGTAAACCCAGACACCCTCATCATGATCGAGCCTCCTACAATCATGATCAGAGAGGGAGTCAGCCTCAAACTATACACCCGCGAACCGCGAGCCTATGCACACCTAGGATGGTTCGTCATCGAGCGCATCAGAGTTGCAGAAAGAGACAAAGTGGAGTACGTCGTGAAGCTCGCCAGAGGAGACGAAGGAAGGATCTGTGGAGAGAGACACCTGCTCCTCGTGAGCAGAAACCTGACAGAGAAGAGCTGGTCATGGAAGCGGCTCATACCGTGTATTGCCAGCGCATGGAGGAGAGCCAGTGGGAGACCCAAACCAATCCCAAGATACATCCCCCCCACCCCCCCGCCGTCTCTCGCAACGTCGCCAGACTCAGCAACGTCGCTGACATGGACGAGCACCGTCAGCTCCAGCGACGCTTCGCTGAGATCGGCATGAGGATCGACACCAAGTCTAACAATGGCCGACACTGAGCGGAGCGGCGAGACTGTGTCGAGCACCATGCCCACGGGTTCCGTGTAATGTGGCGGTCGCAAAGATTGGAAGGCAGACAAGAGGGAGGCGGTGAGCGAGACATGGACGTTGAAGCATGTACAGATCATAATCGCGTTCCGATTCTTGTATGATCAAGACCCGCACTCTCCGCGCGGCCCTCCGTAAAATATCATATGCCTCGCACCGGCTGTCGGATTTTCATTACTCAATACTAAGCCGCGCAACGGCGCGTCACTTTCGGCATCCGCAGACAAATTGTCACTAAGATCTTTGTCCTAAAAGCACGGCCAAGCCCGACGCCGCACCGGTGAACGTTGAAAGCTGATCAGCATTTAAGCGTCTGCAATATAAGTATGTAAACCCACGAGACGAGCTTAAATTCGCCCACACTTCACCGCGACCTTCCTGTCCCCAATGCCGCCGCCGCTCAATGCCCGCGCCGCAGGGCAACTGCTATCTACCCCTCCCGCAGGCACCGAGCATGCTGAAAAGAACACCAACTCTGGACGGGGCGAGGAGCCGGTCCTGGTGTTCGCCAGGTGGGCAGGATGCACTCGAGGACGCACGGTCCCGCCAGAGCCGCCTACCAACGATACGCACATCTACTCCACATCGATACTGCCAGCTCGTCCCCTGCATCTGGGGATGAGGGTTAGAATCCTTGCCACGACCCCGTCATGGTATACGGCGCCGGATGAAGACCCCGAGTCCTACAATACTTACGACACTCACATCATCGGCACGGTCACCGGAGTTGCCGGGTGGAAGGGAAGGAAGGTGGTGCTAGAGGTGGCAAACGAATGCACAATCAACACAGTCAAGAGAGCAAGGATACACATACCTTTCGTCCCCGAAGTGACAGTGCAGCTGGAGGCGGAAGCTGTCCCGGACGGTCAGCGAGAGGCGCAGGAGGCGGACCTCAACACCTTTGCAGTGGTTAGGGCCCTCCCGGGAGATGCCCAATGCGGAGGCGTCTCGTGCTGGATGCCGTGGCGGAATCTTGTCGGAGAAGGGTTTCTCTGGGAACCTATGATAGAGGACGTCAGCAAGAGGCCCGGCATCAAGCCGGGCAGGAAGCCGGCGCGCCCGCACCTGGTCAGCTGGAGCGAGGCTGTGGAGGACGAGGCTGCTAGGCTGTAACTAATCAGCGTGATGCGCGTACTCACAAATGCACGTTGCTCTGTAAGCCACGCCCTTGAACGTGGTAGCCAAGTCCCCCTGGTCTGGTTATGGTAACAAGTCGTCTGTAAACAACTGCTTAGCACACGTGGGTATTGAGCAAATAGCCATGCTCCGAGAGAAGTCGACGTAGCTGGCCAATGGAGTTATGCACGAGGAGTATGCTGGGCAGGCACTCAATTGATGCTGCCCTGCGCCACGCATGAGCATGGGGCTGCCGGAGAGCTGCAGCTTGCAGGATAGGGTAGGCGGTGAAAAGACGAACCAGAGTAAAGCAGAGGAGGTCCCAGAGACAAGCCAGCGGCAAAGACGTAAGCAGTATGCAAGCAGAAGGCGCGCGGAGGAGTGAACGCCCACGGGCTAATGACAAATTCCACGTGGCGCCACGCAACGCGCACCTGCCATATCGAGGAGATATGCCTGACAGCGATATGCTCCACCAGCCCGGCTCCTGGAGTGTCTCTCCAAGAACTCCTACTCGGTGCTCACAAACTATTAAGATGTAAGAGACGCGACAGCGGGTAGATCACGCTGACGACCTCCCCATAGCTTTCAGCAATGCAACACCCGTTCGAGGCGGGCATCGGCCGCTTTCAGACATGCAGCGCCAACCGCTGCTATTGCCCACGGTCGACGCGAGCAACGCGAGTGCGTTGTGGTAGTACCTCGTACGATGCTGGTAGATAGTTATGATAGTGCCTGACTACGGACGCGGACCTCGCTGACAGTTCCTGTCGACCCTGACAGGCGTCGCGACAGGAGAGCGCTTAGATTACTATATTCGGACATCCTTCTTCCTAGACGGTCGAGCCTTATGTTCGCGCCGCTGTCTCTCGTTTGCTCTCGGTCTCTCTCTCTCCCCCATCTCTCCCCGACCCAGTCTCTCTCAGCAAACTCGCGACTCCGGTCGCAGATACCATACTTGCTAGCAACATACTACAACTCAACTCAATACACATAACTATCTCGCTCGATCTACAACGCGACACTACGAGCTCGACTTAGTGAGTCTGAAACCACCGACGTTCTGAAGAGCACGAGGTTACACTCGGTGCTTCGACAGCGTAAGGTAGCATAAATGATGGGCTGCAACGCTGGGGGTCAACTCGCTGCAGCTCCTGACCCCGAGCAAGCCCCATCTCTCTCCTGCCACCAGCCCCGCCTCCGACGCGTCCCATGCCTGCCCGCGATACACAAGCCGATGCCCGGCGCAGCGCGATAGAGCGAGACGCGTCCCCAACGCGCGCAATGGCCAGCCGTCTCCCGATGCTAGGACCCATGCACGAGGCATGAAGCATGCAGAGCATCGTGCTGGTGAGCTCCGAAGATGACTGGACGCCGAAACCACGGGCGCGAGCTCTTCCGCCGGTCGAAGAAGATGGCTTCTTGACCCCCACTCCCGCGCGTCAGCCTCTCCCATGCGGAGCAGACGAGGAGGCTACAACGCCAACGCTGGCGGCTCTGCCCCTCCCAGTAGACGAAGCAGACAAGACGCTGGGTCTGCTGGCCCCGTACGGCCACCCCTCGTACGCAGAAGAAGAAGAATGGCAGTCCCAGCCACCCGGTCTCTACGCCGCGCTCCTGGCCAGCCCCGATGCGCCGGCTCCACTCCCGAACACCCCACCTCTCGTACCGGCAGCTTTCACGCGTATCGAAGACGTCGATGATATGCGGCTCCCTCCCCCAGCCCTGCCGTTCCTCCGCGAGTCGCTCTTGGGAGGCGTTGAGGAGACTGCGAGTGCCCCGACCATGTACGTCCCCATGCCCGACATCATCTTCCCCGGTACGAAGGCATCGGCCTCTGCCACTGGAGTGCGAGGGATGACGAGCGGCCGTGCCAGCCCGGGCCAAAACGAAGGAGGCAATGACGAGACTGCTGCGTTCTTGTAAGGCAACGTCTAGCTACATGTCACGCTCGTCTCTTCCCAGCACCACATCCGCCTCCATGTCCCACTCAAAATCTTCACGCCTTCGCGAACAACGAGGCTCAGTAGACGTAACTCATGGCTCCTCCCTGCAGCTCTCCGCTCCCATTTGCATCTGTATCGTGCGGTTGAATGTACTTATGTCCCGAGAACTGAAATCCTCGAATAATGATACCTGGTCTGATGCAGGAGACTATCTGGCTATGAGTCCGCCAGCCCTCTGCGCCTAGCTAGCAGGCTGCCGTTCTGAAGTGGCCACAAATGCTGGACGCTGGTGGTTAGCCCGCCTCAAAGAATGCCACCTACAATCTTGCAAATCGACGTAGAAGACTCAGTCGTTGCTGGCAGGGCCACACGGCTAAACCACGCTAGCAAGAGGCACCGCACAATCGTGCGTCGGCTTCCTGAAGGAACTAGCCATCCGACCTCATGCCGGTACAAAGAGGGACGTACACGACTCTCTACTGCGACGCGCGGACGACCCCGCACCGCAAGAGAGGTCCTCGACTCACCAATAGGAGAGCCTCGGGCTCGGAGTACACTATGAATGCTCCTAAGACCCTACGACCATAGGCTATCCCAGTACGGTTGCCTCCTTGCTGGCACCTGCTGCTGCTGCGGGCGGCCCTACGCGAGCAAGCACGCCAGGCACCCATATCCCCAGCGTACGGTAACTGATTGTATTAAGAACTTCTCCGTCCTTCCGGAGTGAAAGCCCACACGTGGCTTGCTAGCGCAATGTGGATTGGATCTGCTATGCCGGGTCCCAGTAGCACGAGCTCACTCTCTTACTCAACTGCCACGACGAACCCAGCCCTATAGCTACTCCATGCTCCTCGCTCATTGGCTGCTCTCGTCATGCTACTGTCACTGGCAACTGCGCACGACTTCGACTGCACAGGTACGCGCTATCGGCTGTAATCTGGCTAGTACGCGGCCCTCCATAAATACCCCGTGTTGGCTGTAGTTGGGCCACATCTACTCTCTAACTCAACTCTACCTCGTTCAATGCCGCGATCCTGCACTGCCATGGACGAGAACATCAACCCCGGCAAAATGACTCACACCAAAAAGCTCCCGTTCAGCCCTTCTGTGTCACCAGTTGTCCTTGTACTGGAGACCCCGCCTGCCCAGGACGGAATACCTATCGCCACAGAGGACGAAGCAACGCCAACGCCACACATGCCCGCATCCCCACACAGCTATAGTCCTCCCAGAGTCAAACATGCCCTCGGCCCTCCAGACCCCCCGCTTACTCACACAGGGGATGAATGGCAACCCCCCGGGTGGGCTGGGGCTAGAGAATGCTCGAGCTACTACGACTGGACCAGCCGGCGCACCAGCAAAGGACGAGAACCGACCCCCGCTCCCATCTGCCGCCTCTCACCCCCCGGTTGCGAGCAGACTCCGCAAGCGTCGTCGCGGTGCCTCCCCTATCTCAGGAGAATGACCATGCAAGTCAGCTAGGAGGAATGGGAAAGGGAGAGCTGCAGCCGAGGAGCCAAGGAGCACCACGCTCGGTGAGCCAGGACAGGAGAACCCGTGGGCGTCACAGCCAGCCAGACCGCACACGGAAGCAAGCACGCGAAACGGTATGCTACCTCCAACATTCATCCCTGCGTACGTCTCTCCCTTGGCAAATCATGTTCTATACGACGACTTCTCTCGGTCTGGTAGCGCATCTACTAGCTTCTACGGTCAGCTCAACGAATCTGGCTCCTTCCCGACCCCCCACCGCACGAGCTCCTCCCCCGCCCCCTCCCATGCAGCCCTCTCGATCGACACCCGTGCAAGGCAACAGTCTGAGACCCCAGCGTTGCTAGCCTCCCCGTTCAGCCCCAGTAACTGGGCCACTGGCTCACGCCGCCCGATGGACGATACGAGAACCGGCGGAGGGACATCACTCCGAGCTGTCAGCCTGATGAGCATCTCCGAAAGACTGGACGCACGAGATGAGTCGACGAATTCCGAACCCTGGCACTTCGACCGCGCGGGGCGCGGTACGCGTGCAAGGACCCAGGATAGCCGATCAGACCAGAGTACTATGGAAGATGGGGCGTCTGCTTTTCGGCGTGCCACGGTGGAGGACATCCCAGAGGAAGGAGAGCTGGAAGGATCTAGCTGGGCGAGGAACGCACGTGAGCGACGCAGGAGACCTGTAGGTGTGTTTCCCGGCAGCCATGACGGTCACTCGAGCCGATGGCAGGACGAGGATGCGGCCACGCCCAGAACAGCGCCAACATGGAGAGGTATGTCGCCCTCTGTCTCCCAGCACAGCAGCCTAGGAGCCGGTCGAACCGCAGAACAACTGTCGCGTACCCCGGAGAATCTAGGAGATGCTATGCACTGGCCGACGCACGACTACCCGCCAACCCCTGGTGCTCCTTCCCCGCTGCGCTCACACCGTGAACAAAGCCTGAACGCGTGTCGCCGCACGGCGGAGACGGCAGATTCAGCCCGACGTGCCAACAACCTCGACGTCTTCGACGTAGGTGACGACGACAATCTCCCGGATGCGGTACGGAGAGGAGGCACTACAGTCGACACCCTCATAACCCATAACGATCGGGATAAGGCCAAAAGTATGGGTTATCAGGGAGTATGGGCTATGTGAGAGAGCGCTAGAATAAGCGCCAGAAGGGCGATCGCACTTTTTCCCTAGGCGCCGGACAACATACGCACACTTCATAAGTACACATACAATGTACCTAGCGACGACGGAAATAATCTGTAATAGATGTGCTGACCATCGCCTTCTGCGAGTCCAATCGCATCTGACGCGAGAAGCCTGCTAAAACATCCTCCAACCTCCGCGCAATAGGGTCGTTCATGGTCCCAGTGAACCGTATGAGTACAGCGGCAGCCTGCAAAGCATCGCGTCGTGACGGTAACTCCTCCAAGTCATCTTCCTGGACCTCCTCTTCCTGTGCGGTGTCACGTACGGCATTGAAGATCTCCTCCTCCGAAATCTCCGCGAATGCCTCGACCTCCGCAGCCGGGTTCAGGAGGCTGTTGATGTCCATCCGGTTGGACGCCTGCAGAGCACCGGTCTTGACGAGGTCATCGAGAGCACGCGTGACAGTTGACTCCGCCCGGCTGACAGGGTTCACGGCAGGGGGTTGTCGAGGAGGGATGTAACAGGGATGGTGGGTGTAGGGAGGGGCGGACCAGGAGTGAACTCGGGGAGGATGCCCGCTTTGCGCCAGCAGTGGCGGAGTCCGGAATTGTGGAGTCGGGAGGCAGGCGAGACAGAGCGCCGGCAACTGAGTTGTCCAAGCCTTTCAGGTACTGGATCTTGAAATTGTATTGACCTAAAAACTCCTGCCAACGCACTTGGCGATGCAGACTCGAAGGCGACAGGACGGGCAGAAGATAGGACAGCCCCAGTACAAAAGTCAGACGTGTCGGTCGAGACGAAGATCTTGTTGTTCCCAAGGTTTTCGTGGTTGATCGTGGTAAGGCATTCGTGGGAAACAACCAGTTGTTTGATTGCCTCGAAGGCGGCGTGATGTTGTGAAGTCCAGACAAAGTCTTTGTCGGCATCCTTAGACGTGAGTGGATTCAGGGTAGCAGTGTGTTGCGCTGATACGCCAAGGGGCGAAATGAGCGGATAACACCACACAAATCTCCAGCCAAGGACTGTATGCACGTATTTTATATGCGAGAAGGGAAGAGGCTCCTAACCAACCCTAACTGAACGGAGACCTATGTCCAGGAGGGCTACGTACGACTCCCGAATGACAGGAGCGTCCGGAAAGGGGCGCGGAAACCACGGAGACAAATGGAGGGAACGGCACGGAGACGGGACGATAGGGAGGACTCAACGGTGCCTGCCCGGACGGCGAGGAGACTTCCGACGCACGGACGCGACGGGTGCGAACCACGTAGGACACGGAGCGGAGACCACGGAGACAGTAGCGGATGAAACGGGTTCGAACTTATCGACTCGACGGCGGTAGGACTTCTTGACGGTGACGGCGATACTTTCGACGGTGAGCACGGAGCGGCGGCGGTAGACTTAGAGCTGAACGGTGGGGAGAACGGAATCTGAATTGCACACCGTGCTACCGAAGGTACAAAAGCAAAGCTACCCTAACGACAGCACGCAAGCCTCGGAAAGCCCTCGCAAACGGTCCTGAGCCAATAGGGGCGGGCGGAGCTCCTTGCGCACGGACCTGCTGTCAGCCTTTAACCACAGCTAACCAACCAGCGCGCGCGCCGAGCCCCAACCGGTTCGAGGCGCTGGCGACCGACGTTTACCCAAGATGGTGGCGCGGAGCTCCAACTCCGGCGATAACCACACCGGCCAATCAACTGGCGTGAAGGACGCTCCAGAACCCCTCCGACCATGCGTCCGTGACCGAGGCTGCGTACGAGACCCCGGAATTGCGGCTAGATGTCTCATCGGGGACGTGAACCGTCTGACAGGCCGCCGCTCGGTGCGGACGGGCTGCAGACCGCGTTGTCCGACCTGTGCGAGGGTTCGGACGGTAGGAGGGGTGACGGAGCGATAGGGAAGGAGTATGGGGCTGTGGCGAGCATACTGGCCGACGTAGGACGGTCGGGAGTACTGGGCTCGCTCCTGTGGAACCTCCGGAAGGGCGCAAATTCCGTGCATAGACGTGTCCGATACCTATCATCCCCTCCCCACTGAAATCTGGACCGTCCTCGGTCCATCCGATTGGCGGGCGGGATGAGGGGGGAACGACACCATCGATAGGCTGGCCCCTGCGAGTATTTAAAGCCGCCGTACCATCCAGCACTGTCCTGTAGTACCGAACGCCATGCCGAACGGACCTGCGACTTGGCCCGAGCTCCGGATCACCGTGAGGGAGGACGCTCTTCGGTACGCCGATGGTGCGGTGTCTCTCCTCGAAGCGGACCTTGAGTCTGGAAATTTCGGCGACGACGAGGTTGAGCTGCGACGCGACATGTCGACGATAGCTGATCTCCTGGTACGTCCCTATCCTCTCCGGAGTGCCTTCGGTGCTGATTTCCGCCCAGGACGGGCTGATGATCCTCGGATGCACCCCCGGACAGGTACTCGAGCTATGCGAGCGTACTCGGACGACCTTATCGGAGTGGCCTATCGAGGCTGCCCTCCGGAACGCTGCCGTGCGAGACTTCCTGGGCCGGATAGACAGCTCCCGCCGGGCGTTGCGCTTGGCCGCGGTGTCTGCCGAGGAACTGGACGTCTCTCGCGAGCTTCAGGTCGCCCGAGAGTGCCTCCTAGTGCTGAATCGTTCCCGACGGCCGGACCTGGCCCTGGCCTTCCGTGTTACTGCGGAGATCCGTCGACTCGCGGAGCGACAGGAAGAGCTCCGCCGCGAGCGCATCGCACTCGAGGACGGCCGGCTCCGAAGCGAAACTCGCGCAGTTGCTCGTAAGCGCTCCCTTCCTACGCGTGCCGCACGGTCTGACCTTGTTCTGCTAGGAGCGGACTCGCCGGTGCGAGTGGTGTACGACGTCGACGCGGGGGAAGACATCATCGAGGGCTCGGACGCCTAGGAAGGATCGGAGACGGGGAACTCCTCAGGAGGGCGTGCGGATAGCGCGGAGGGCGCGCTGCGCCGACGGAGCGCCCGTAGAATAGTCCTAAAGCGGAAATAAAGTTACTCGTTTCGGCATGACAGCGGATGAACTCCGTTGACGGCGAAAGGCGCGGTGACGTCGCGAAGCCCGGTGCTTCCTGATTGTTTGACCTTCGTTCGTGATTGAGGACGCGAAATTTTTTGCCTCCGAGGCTCCCTTAAAGACCTGCCGTCGGGCGCGTTCGGTCGCTCGTGCTCCTTGACCGCTTCCTCCCTCCTCGACGCTTCAACATGGCAGCCCCTCTCTCTCCTAACGTCGACCTCAGCGACCCCGAGGACTTCACCAACGCCTCGAACTTCGCCTCCTTCGTCGAGGGCTTCGTCCTGGACGAGCTGCACCCCTACTCGGGCCGATACTACGGGGAGGCCGCGGAGCACTTCCTCCGCTACCTGGTGAGTTTCGCCCTGTTTGTCGGAGCCATCGGGGGCCAACCGGGCGGTCGACTGAATCCTCTAGGAGGCCGCGCCTTCCGAACCCAGCGGGGAATACCGGTCCCGCTTTCCCGCGTTTTGGGGGACGTTCAGCGAGCACGCCCCCCCGGAGCTCCAGCGGGAGTTCTTCCGCAAGTGCAGCCAGGCGGTCCTGGCCCGGGACGCGGACTTCCTCCGCGCGCAAGTCCAACTCCACCAGGAAGGCATCAAGAACGCCGAGGCCCGCTTCCAGGAAGTGTCGCGCCGCGTCAAACCCGGTCGGCGGAACACTCCCGCGGACGTCGCGGAGGCTCGGGACTTGGAGCACGAGCTGAAGCTGGCGCGGAGCCGGCTTGAGGTCTACCAGAAGGCGGAGACCGCCGTCTCGGACTTCGGTACGTTCCTACGCCTCCGAGGCGTCCCTTTTTGCGCTAACCTCCGGCGTGTAGTGAACTTGCTCGCGAACGCGGACCCCTCCGAGCCTCGCGCTCTCGAATTTACGGACAAGGACAAGTACCTCCCGTTCGCCCCGGACGTCGTAGCGAAACTCTTCAGGATCTCGCCGCTTCCTAGCCCGCCGCCCGCACGCACGACTTCTCAAGGCCCCAAGACCCCGCAAGGGCGCAAGGCTCCGCAAGGGCCGAAGACTCCGCAGGGTTCGAAGGCTCCGCCGGGTCCGAAGACTCCGCCGGGTCCGAAGACTCCGCAGGGACAGAAACCTCCGCAGGACGACGGCGGCGATGAGGACGCTGAAGGTTCCAGCGAGGACGACGAGCTCGCCAGCACGACGCAGGAACCCCAGCCCAGTGGCAGCAAGAAGCGCAAGCCCGCCAGTGGCTCTGGCCGGCGCGGCGGCAGGAAGAAGCCCAAGACCGACCCCACGAGCGGCTCGGAGGAGGGAGTGCTGCTCTCCTTCGAGGGACCAGTAAGTCTCCGCTCGTTCCTGCCGCGGCGATCGTTTGCTAACTTGTAGGACCTTAGTGCGACCACTGTCGCTCGAAGGGGGCCGCTGCCTCCCGTCGGGGAAGGTCGGCCTCTGCCAGAAGTGCAAGAAGGACGCGCAAGGGTGCCGGTGGACCGGCTCCAGCGTCTTCGGCGAGATGTCCTGTAAGTCCGTCCTCTTCTCTGCCTTCCGCGGTGGCTGACCCTTAGCATTCGATAGGGAACCGCAAGACCATCGCCCTCTTCAACGGCGAGGGCTGGGTTCCTATCCCCGGAACCCCCGACATCCGATACATGGCCGTCCGCTTCATCGCCATCTTCGAGCGGGACCGACCGCGTTTCCGAGTCGTCGACCAGGACGGACTCGCGGAGCGGCTGCGAGCTGTCGGACTGCCCGACGCCATCGCGCCCACTGCGATCCCAGCGGACTTCGCTCCGACCGTCGAGCCCGCGGAGGTCGCGGCCTTCCGCGACAAGCACAAGGGCTGGGCGGTCTTCAAGGTCCTTCCCTGGAACGCGCCCGCTCCTGCTGCGCCTCCGACGACTCCTGCCGGGACTGCGGGGCCCTCCTTGCCTGCGGGGGTCTCGTTCTCCGCTCCCTTCTCGGTCCCCTACCAGGGGGACTTGTCCGGACTCTCGCCGTTCGACCGGCTGGTCGCGGAGAACCGGCTGGAGGCCAACCGGCTGGTGTACGACATCTGGGGGAAGGCCCACGAGCTCGTCGCTCGGATGACGCGGGAGAAGGAGCTCACCGGAGAGACCTTCGGGAAGTATCGGTCGGAGGAGGAGGGGGTGGAGCTGCCTCCCAAGATCAGCTTTTCGCGGCTCGCGGCGACGGACCCCGGACAGGACCTCGTCGCGAAGCTCCTCCGGTTCCGTGCTCCTGGGGGTGGGGACGCCTGATTGCCGCTTCGGACGCCTCGGACGGTCCTCCTGTGTCAGTAGCAGGAGCGTTAGTGGGCTTCGGTCGCGTTTTGTACAGTAATAATTTTCTTGGTCTGTCCTTGTAGTCTCGAATGCTTTGTATATGCAAAGAAAATGAATGCTGTCTTGTTTTGAATTGGACTGAGTGGTAAGGATAGTGTGGTGCGCCGTAGGGGCAGAATTGTAAGTACTAGTGTCTAGATGTAAAGGAATGTTGTAACGCATCGGACGGGGCTCGGACGCCTCGGAGGCGCGATATGCCCGGTAGTTGGCCACGTAGGAAACCTGATAGGAAGGTCCGGAGAGGTAAAGGAATGTGAGACGACC